>NKCJ01000119.1:0-88673 GCA_003947015.1 Fusarium sp. AF-6
CCGTTACACAGCGGTGAACAAAAAAAAGAAGAGGCGACAAGAGGGATCCTAAAGCGGAGCCGCTTGGTTTCCCCCCCTCACTAAACTCCCCTCCCCTCATCTCAATCTCAGGGATTCAGGGTCGAGTGAGCGTGGCAACAGAAAAACAAGTGAGAAGCCGTTGACGGCGCTAATGCACCCGGAACAATGGATCGGTAACCCACGCAGAATCCGCCGAATGGTTGCATCTCGGGTCCTCCACTTGAGTTGGTCATGACGAGATAGAGAGAGAGAGAGAGAGAGAGAGAGAGATGCTATCAACGTGATATCTGATAGTCAAGCGTGGGAGAGAGGAGAGCGACTCAGATGAAATGTCTTATCTTGACCAGATCTCGATCAAACTGAATCTCAATTACAACCCATGACTCTGACCTGCTGAACAATCAAGAAACATTGAATGAGAAAAAAAAACCCACATAGTGCAAACTCTACAGTGCTTGCTTTTCCATCCCTGCCCACCTACACGCAAACTGCAACCCAGGCACCCAATTGTTTCTTGCATGTCTCTGGGAGCATGTGAGCCGCTAATTCCCACTGATCCACGTACAAACTGAACACAGACACGGGAGAGAGAGAGAGAGAGGAAATCTCCACGGAGTGGCGCGGCAAATTTAGGGCCGTCTCAGTGCCACGGGGGTGTCAAGGGGGGGAAAAAAGAAATGAGAGGGCTCTCTCCACACCGGTCTGGAGAAAGAAGCGCAAGCTGGGCGGGAACAAGCGGCAAGTTTTTACTTCTCCTCGCATTTTGTTTGCAGCTGCTACATAGTTACTGCAGATCGTGTGTCGATGAGGTGGTTTCTTCCCGCTGTGGATGAGATAACGACATGTTTGCAAGCCACCATATGCTGATTAAAAAACACGGGATGGTTATGGAGGTGTGTGTGTGTGTGGCTTTTTATGCAAGTCAAACAGACCAATACTTACAAAGCAAGGGAACCCCTTCTCGCGGGGGAGCCGGCTAGGCATTTGGTAGCTCCAATACACTTCTTCTGCGTCTTCTTTAGCTTGCATCACCCACGAAATTGAGGCCGATGCTATTCCCGCAGGCGGTTGCACACACCCCATATAGTTTTTGCATATTTTGATCACACTTAGACGTAACTGGACATAATAGCCACGGGATAAATGTCATCTTGAAACCGTCAGCAGTTTCATGCGGATTCCCCCGCTTACATTCTCGTGGTGCTGCGGTCGTTCCCAGTCTTTGTAGACCCATCATATCCACCAGCAAAGAGGTCTGAGCGATATGCAGAGAGCTATCAGCTATCGGGGAAACGGAAGGAATAGTCAATACGACGCTAATAAGTCCATGGATCTGTCTTACTGTCTGCTTTGATATAAACCCGTCACGTGTTGAACTTGCCTACGAGCACCTATGTAGGTCACGTATTGGCATTTAAGTTTGAAGTGATAGATCGGTAATACAATACACCCAACTCAAACACCAGTTGATATATCCTGAATCGCCCAATGACCAATCAGAATCAGATTGACAACTCTCAACCCCTTAAGTGAGGTATCGGAACCCACTGCCAACAACACCACGTCCAGCAGCCTCCTCCTCCCTCTCCTTCTCCTCGAGCCTCTTGTTCTCACGCTTAAGATAAAAGTGGAGAACAGTAGCAGCGATAATCGCAACAACTGCCATGGCACCGTTGACACTGAACGCCAAGACGAAGCGAGGTCCGGCGTTGTTTGGGTAGAGATATGAGCCGTAGATACTGCAGATGGTGGCCATGGCGTTGTTGAAAGCCACAGCTGCAGCTCTCTTGGATACAGGACGGAAGATGGTATTGGCAGTCCAAACCATGGCCATGTTGAAACCCGTGTAAATACCCGGAAGCATAATCATGGCTCCAAAGTATCGAGGTCCGATTCCAGAAGTAGCAGCAGAGATAATGAAACCCGCCAACGCGCTAGAGATGGGAATAACCGTATGCCAATACCTCTCTCTCGTCCGATCCGCATTCCAAGACACAAGGGCGCAGACGATACAGGCAAACAGATATGGTGGAGCCGTGAGAAGCAGGGTTGTGTTGCGATCCTTGCCCATGCTCTTGACCACAGTGGGGAAGAAGCTGTTGATAGCGATAGCGCTGGCCGCTCCGTAGACGACCACGACGAGGATCCAGTTCTTGGAGTCTTTGATAAGAAGCTTGAAGCCTTCAAAGAGTGGCTGCTTGGATCCTTCAGTCCAATCTTCTTCTCCTGCTGCATCCTTCTCCATTCTCCACATAGCAAGAGCTCGTTCTTGCTCTGTAAGCCATTTTGTATTCGCAGGGAAATCCGGGAGGATGAAGAATGCAAAGATGGAAATGACGACAGTTGCAGAGCCCTCAATGATGAAAACCCAACGCCAGGCGAGAAGACCATGAGCGCCATCGAGGTTATCCATTATAGCAGCCGCGATCAGACCTGAGAAGGCCCCTGAGATCAATGATCCACAGTAAAAGATGCCGGTCCGGACACCAAGCTCGCTTCGGACGTACCAGGCGCTTAGAGTGGCTAGGGCACCGGGGTAGAAGGCTGCTTCGACGAAGCCGAGGAGGAATCGAGTGACGAGGAGGCCGGCAAAGTTTTGAGCAGCTCCACTGCAAGCACAGAGGATTCCCTATAATTGGTGTTAGTTGAAGTTTACATAGATGAGTTGGGGAATATTTCTTACCCAGACAACCATGCATCCTGTCAAGTACATGGCAGGTTTTCCAATCTTGTTGAGAAGCATGTTGGAAGGCACCTGCATGAGGATATAGCCAACAAAGAGAATGGAAACACAGGTCTATAGCCAGTCAGAAATAGTTTGCATCAACATAAAGAAAACCTACCTGAAATTCGTTTGGACCCAACTTCAAGTCTTCTTCCAATCCACCAAGTCGAGCTGCTCCAATGGCGTTTCTAAATCTATTGTTAGTGGAGAACGTCAACGTCTGGTTTGTGAAACATACCTATCAAGATAGTTCATGATGTAAATGAGAATCATGGTCGGGAGCAACCTCAGATCAACCTTTCGAAGGAGCTTCTTTTCAAGAGTCTTGAACTCCTCCTCAGAGAGGCTTCTGAGGATCTCGGGCATCTGGCTGTTCTCCTCGACAAACGAATCCACCTTGTCAAGGCCATGGTCCTCATCAGAAGGCACCCTGGTCTTTACGTCTGAACCCATAGTTGAAGATTGCAGTATCAGATGAAATTTGGATCAGGATCAAGTTGGCACGAAACTCTGTGCTTCAACAATATCGAACCTTGATTCCAACTGATGATGCCGCCCCCTTATATACAACCTTCAACACCACACCAGCAAGATAAATCCAAGCTATCAGATATCCATGCCCTTTCCAGATAAAGAGCAAGCCAAGATACCACACGACCGAGTCGAGTCAAGCGTGCACGATCTCTTTCGCGGGGAACCCCAGATGACAGGCAGTACAAGCCAGGATGAGATTGCGGGGAAACCATGATAACGAGGCAAGAGTCAGTCATGATTATGACGGTCTCGTCGGCCGCTAGAGATATCTAGCCGAAGTCTGTTGAAGCGAAGGAAACACTATCATGAGTCGTGGGACCGCTATTACACTAGGTAGGGAAACTGAAGCTTCTCGCGAGGCTTGGCTCGAGCTACTACAGGTAGCCTCTGGACAACCGAAGGGGGGTTCATCCCTGCAACTTTTTCTTTGCGACCGGCCGCTAATGCGCGTCAGGCCGAACGACAAGCCCTAGCGTGAAATCGGCCGCTAATGCAAGTTGAGCCGGTTGATCAGCAAGACCGACACTAGAGCGCATCTAGGGGGGGTGGGCGATGCCCGACTGATTTTCGAGGGCTTGCCTTTTGCTTTCGGCCGCTTGCGCTAGCTGAGCCGAAAGAGAGACCCCCTTCCAAGATTCCACCCGCCTCTTCCCGCGGATATGCCACGCGGTGTTTTTGACATGCCTTGCCTTGGCTTTGGAAAACCGGTGAAAGGGGTGGCGAGGTGATTGGATGCTTGACGCGCTATCTAGTCATGTGTCTGAGCGGTTATCTTGCTTTTGGGGAATTTATAATCTGTTTGCGGGGGAGGAAACACCATGACCGGTGAAGGGAAGCGATGCGGCAAACAGAGACTGAGAGAGAGAGAAGAGGAATTACTGCATCGGCTGAAGAGTTGTCACAGCCGATCACATTACTTAAAGGGTTACCGGTTAACGAATATAAATAAACTACTAGAGTTCAATAGAACTGGAGCCATCAAGCAACACCATCCTCACCCATCACCATCATACTCCTTCTAAGTTCACAACCATGAGCAAACCATCAGTCCTCATCATCGGCGGAGGTGTCTTTGGAACCTCGACAGCCTACCACCTTGCCGAGAGGGGCTTTGACCAGGTCACAGTGGTCGACCGCTTCGAACCACCGTCAAGAGACTCTGCCGCGACGGACCTGAACAAGGTCATCCGCGCCGACTACCCCAACCCTCTGTACGCCAAGCTTGGCCTCGAAACCCTGGGTGTCTGGAAGGACCCCGGATCCCTCTTCAAGGGTCTCTACAAGGAGACGGGATGGGTCATGGGCGGACATGAAGCTACCAACGGGTGGCTCGAGAACGCCAAAGACCTCGCGCGGAGGACTAACCGTCCTGGCGTCGAGTACTTGTCTGCTGAGCAGATGAGACAGAAGTGGCCTGCTTTGAGCGGAGAGTTTCCCGGATGGACCAACTTGTATAGTCCTCAAGCTGGATGGGTAAGTTTATCTCTCAGAGTCATACAGCAGTATACTGATCATCTTTTGTCACCAGGTCCCCTCGGGTCAAGCCCTCCTCCGAATGGCGCAAGCTGCCCAGGCAAAGGGTGCCAGGTACATCACAGGGGACGCAGGCTACATCAAGAAGTTGCTGTACGACCGGGACGGGACATGCAGGGGTGCCGTGGCAGCCAATGGTCAGCTCCATCAAGCCGACATGGTTGTCGTGGCAGCTGGAGCAAGTCTGCCGGCCCTGGTCGACGGCGCGAGTGAGGACGTGGTGGCGCAGACTTCGGCAATCTGTGTCATTCAGCTTGAGCCTCACGAGGTTGAGAAGTATAAGGACATTCCGATTATTGACGATTTTGAGCAGGGTGAGTTCAGGCTGTCATTGACTTTGCTGGGTTGACTGCTGACGAGATAGGCATCATCTTTCCACCCGATGAGAATGGTCTTATCAAGCTTTGCAGTGTTCGGCTTGTGACCAACTACAAGAACCATGATAAACCTGGTTCATCTATCCTGCACTCTGTCGGTGACTATCCGGACGATGGATGCCCCAAGGAACTGGAGGATGAGATCAGGCAGTTTGTGCGAGAGATGATTCCCGAGCTGGCCGATCGACCATTCGTCACAACCCGACTCTGCTGGTAAGCATCTCTTGTCCTAACATCTCCCCTCAACTAACAATCCCCAGGGACGGCATGGCCAAAGACCTCAACTTCCGAATCTGCCCCTACCCCTCAACCAAGAACCTCTACATCGCCACCGCGGGCTCAAACCACGGCTTCAAGTTCCTCCCCGTCATCGGCAAGTACGTGGCCGACATGCTAGAGGGGAAGCTGGCAAAGGAGTGGACCGACCTCTGGAGCTGGCGCTTCGGCAAGGTCCCCGCCAACTTCCAGGATCCTCACCCTTTCCCCCTCCGAGACCTTTCCGAGTTGACGGGCTGGAAGGGGAGGAACGCCCCTGGCGCGGGAAAGCTTCCCTGGACGTGGAGCCGGAGTCGTTTGTAAGCGTAAAATGGAAGAGAGTCTGTCTAGATACACCCCCTAGTTGTGTAGAGAGAGTAGATGATGAAATGCCAGGCAGGAAATGCAACCCCCCTAGCCCCCCGAGAAACGCAGGGATCAGTCACATGACCTAGCTCGAGATAGATCCACCTGGAATGACCCAATAAGCTACAAATCCGCTCCAACGGATCTTCGTGCCCACACTATCGTGTGTCTTTCTCCAGTCGTTAGCGTTGTTGTCTCCCTCTGGAGGCTCTGTTTTCTCCCCGAGACACGACTCGTGGCAGTGTCGCCTCTCTACTCCACATGCTTCCTTCAGTGTAAAGTGAGGTACCTACTCCAAAGTCGGGTCTCGATAAAATCCCGTAACTAAAGGAGAAAGTTGCGAAAAAGAAGAAGCCTTGTCCTACGTCACTAGCTTCTGAGCCTATTTCCAAACCAAACAAACCCCTGCCTCTTTTCTCGCCAACGGCGGCGTCTCTGCACGATTCTCTTTTACAATCCTCATTCTCCCCTCAAAAGATTTGCGGTGAAGCTTTTCAGGACCTTGTCTGAGTGAGAGAAGAAAAAAAAGAAAAAAAAAAACAACCCATGCCTTGCACTCGTTGACCGGGTTATTCCACCAACGCTTGGGTTGCAATAACATGGGGGGGTCGCAATGGGCAAGTTCAAGGGCCGCAATGCTGTGGCCTGCACGGCATGCCACGCCCAAAAGCTAAAGTGCAGCGGAGGTTTGTGTGTTTTCTGTTCATGATATCTCACTTTTCCGACCAAGCTCGCTGAACTTCTCTCTCCACAGGAACTCCTTGCAACCGCTGCACCCTACGCAACCGAGAATGTATCTACCCAAAGAAAGAAAAGTTCATCGCTGTACCAGAGAGCTACCTGCGCGAGATTGAAGGCGAGGCAAGTCTCAATCGTCAGTCCAGCGCCAGCGCCGCCGAGTTCTCCTCCTCTGCCGATACCCAGTCCAGCTTCTTCACCTCCGACCGACATGAGACGACCGACTATTCACCTGTCAGCGACAACCGGGCTGCGAGGAGTCATCTTAGAGAAGACTGCAGCGCTGAGCGCTTCATTCAGAAGCTCAAGGACCTCTCTTCTTCGTTGCATCCGTTTGTTCAGTCTGGCATGTGCCAACCGCTGGGGACTGGCAATGAGAGCGGTTACACCTATCTACGTCTGAAATCCGATTTTCACCGTGAGTGGGATGAAACCTTGAGTCTCTCTTGTTTGCTGGATATCTTGCTCATCACTGTGCATACCAGAACCCGAGGTTTCAGTCAAACTACCACCCAAACCCTATGCTCTACGACTCCTCGACATATTCGAAGATATCTTCTGCGACTATCACTGGTTTCTCCGTAGAGACTTCCGAGAGCGGTTGTCTCTGACATACTCTCACCCCATCAGTCAGTCTGGCGACAGGAACTGGTTCTGCCGAGTTTCTGTCGTTCTAGCTCTGGCTCAGACGTTTGTATACAGCGAAGCTTCCAATCCGTCCGAAGCGGAGCGGCCAAGGTCTGGTTCAGGATCTCAAGGAGAAAGCTCTCGGACTTTGACGCTTCTACCTCCTGGATCAGATCTATTCGAGCAAGCGGTGCTCCTATTCAAGATATCCTCCGAGGAACCAATTCTGGAGGACATTGAAGCTTTGAATCTAATGGTGCGTCATACATGATATCTAATAGGGGCGTGAAAAGATGAACTAACTCTCCGGGAATAGGCGTTCTATTGTTACTCCCTAAACCGACGGAAAACGGCCTTTCTCTACGCCAGCCAGAGCATCACGCTGGCCAAGCTACTGCATCTCGACAAGGCTCAGCCATACCAGTCAAAAGATGCAGCAAATCAGACCAGCAATCATCAGCGGGTTACGAGCGAACACATGAGAAGACTATGGTGGACTTCATATTGCATGGACAGAATGGTTGCCACAGAACTCGGCTTGACCCCCACACAGTGGACGATCCCACAAGCAGTTTCCCTTCCTTCATCTGCCGGTCTAATGTCAGAGGACATGGATCAGTTCTTTGATCCTGCCATCTTGGCAGCCCAGATCCAACTCTGCGAGATCAAGCGCAGAGTATGGGACACGGTGACAGGTCTGCTCCGAACCCCTGACTATCACTCCATCCTCAACGCCATACAACCTTGCCTGGATCTCTTACAGAATTGGAAGGAGACTTTACCTGGTCACATGGGTCTTCGGTTTGATACTTGCCAGACCATGTTCAATCTGCCATGTTCCAGAGGCCTTGCGTCTCTGTATCTGCGATATCACCAGGTATGTTTGCTCGTCAACGTTTGTCACGTTTACGTGCAGATACTCACTGGCACCAGTGCTTTACTGTCTTGTTGCGCCCTTTCTTTCTTCAAGAGCTATCTGGCATCATGCAGGAACGTCTGGGCAAGCCAACACAGAGCATGACGACGGCTTGCGATCAGATACAAGCCATCAAGATACAGGGCCTTGAAGCAGCCAGGAACAACTGCATCATTCTTCTTGATCTCTCAACTAACAGCAAGATTGGTCAGACTGCCCTTCCGTTCTCTCAACTCAAGCTAACTCAGTAAACAGCCAAGTACGGTTATTGGGATTCTATCCATACGTTTTCGGCCCTGGCCATCCTCTCACTCTCCAACATCCCATCGATCGATCCACGGGGACCAAAGTCCGAATCCGATGCAAGACTATACGCCGACTCTCGAGCGATACTCGAAGACATGGCACGAAGTGGTAATCCTTCTGCCAAAGACCACGAGTCTCTCCTAACAGACGTCGAGGCCATGGTCAAGGAGGTTTCATCTCAAGCAGACCAGCCAATTATGGATCCTGATGCCACTATTACAGATCAATGGGAGCTACAGCCTAGTTTCGGTGATGTCGGGTTCTATGAGCTGATATCCGATCAGCTGTGGTGGGACATTGACTGGAGCAACCTCTCCAACACGTACGCTGAGGGTCTGGGTCCAGGTTTTCCTGGCTAAAGCCACTCTGAAGCGCCGATGGTATAATTCTTTGTACATAGTCTATACGTTTACGAGTAGTATCATGATCATGCGGTAGGACTTTTGCTTTGACAGCGTAGCATTAGTTAAGATAGTCGGAAGGGACACAACTGTATTCAGATGATCAAGGTTTCAGCCTAAACTCTTGTTTGCACTCTCTTTGGGTATACTTCTATTGTGACAGAAATTTTTGGTATGACTATTGCCGCCTCCTACAAGTGTTTACTTCTCCATGGCACCGGGTAAGCCGCCGACTGCTCCTCGAGGATGGTTGCATGACGCCTTCAGAACCACGCCGACAAGACAACACCGCCTACTAGAACGGCAAAGGTCTTGATAAATCACTACCTCTATAGACTGCGCGTCAAGTACGCATTTTCATCCATTGTCCCTCTCAAAACGCGCAACCTGTCGCACTCGGCCCCCATGGCGCTTAATATCCGACGATCCGAACTTGTAAATGGCGATTGATATAACTTACTGTGCTATAGGCTGCTACCAACCAACAACTGTTCCATTTTGCCTGATTTCCTCGCGAGCGCCATGCCCTCTTCCCTCTCATCAAATTCCCTCGGGTTCTCTCCCGAGCAACCAACCCCCTATTTCCGATCTCATCTCAGACAACATGTCTCAGATATCCCTTGTCCGAGATATCCCCTGTCCAACCAACAAAAGCAAAAAATAGAGCTTGCTCGGCTATTAACGGGTGCACGTATGTACTCCGTACATAAATACAAATCGCTGACCCACAGTGACTTACATTGGTCTTGACGGTGAATATGCACGAGAACAGACCCTGGGGGACCCGGTGAGCTAGACTCAATGCACATGCACAGGGTATGAGGCAAATCAGAATGCCTGTTCATTTAAGCTGGTAGGACCCTTGTCAATAGGCATGGAATGAATTCCCTACGTATCGGATGTGAAATACGCGTCATAGTGAGGATCTAGACTGGGCGATATTCCGGTCACTTGGCAAACCTAGTGGGTATGACCGGCCCGGACGTCTCAGAGCATAGTTTTCCACACCGATGCCACTATATTGCTTGCATATACTTCAATGTGGAGATTACTGCACAATGTTTTACTACCTATTTTAGGTACCCAACTTAGTTGATGCACATGTGATGAAGAGAGTGAGCGCCAATGACGCAAATAGCTGAACGCGTAACAGAACACACATAGAGGGAAACTGTCTTTATTCGAATTTGTTCATTGTCTTAGATACTGCTCAACGTCTCCTATCACAAGCCGAAAATCCAAGTCGAAACACTCCCCCCCCCCTTCGACCTACTACCGCTCATATATAACCTCAATGTAGTCAGCATACTCCCAAAACTCATCGCCATCAGTGTTTGTAATCTGCAGCACTCCAATCATGCTGTCCTCTTGGTTGATGGCTTGCGCGCCAATTCTGCGCTTCCTGTTGCACTTGGCGCAGTGCGTTACGCCCATGTCGTTGATTTTCTGGCAGTGCTGGCATCGCCACTTGGTGTGGTCGTCGCGGACGATGTTGGTTAGTGTGGGAGGCATTTTGGATAGCAAAGAAGGTGTTCCTTTTGTAGGCTTTGTAGTTTTTGCTGTTTGTTAGTAGGCTTTGTCTTGATGGAGAGGGAGCGGACTTCTTGGTGAGGACTGTGGGCTTTATATGTTGGAAATTTGAGAGAACAAAGAATCCTTTGACTCTATTCACTTCAAATCCATCTATTGTGCTCAACATCATTATCTCTTCAGGCTCACGTATCTGATCCAGCCCATGGCGTGACATCTCAACATCACCGACGAAACCATCCCCAACACCCTATCACTCCTCAACGACAACCGTGATGATATCAAAATACTCCCAAAACTCATCACCAACAGTGTTGACTATCCTCAGTTTCCCAATCACAATCCCAGCGTCGTTGAGGGCCTTGGTTCCAAGTCTTCGGCTCCGTTTGCAATGCCGACAGTGGTTGGCCGACATGCGGTTTCGGCGCTTGCACTTCTTGCAGCGCCACTGACTGTGATCCGACTGTATGAAGTTGGTGACTTCAACCATATTTTTCGGTGCGGAACGATGATTCTGGATGGTTTCTGCTCGTGAGCGTTGCCGTGTCGTGTCGTCGTTGCGAGCTCAGCGGATGATCAGGAGCCGAGACAAAGAGGGCGAGAGAACAAGTAGAACAGGTGCTACATATAATGGCCCAAAGGATACACAAAGTCATGATTCTTTGAGGGGTCTTTTTCTTTGGTCATGTTCAAGTGTAACTTTTGGAAGGGCTGAAATGAACGCAGGCCTGTGACACGACATGCCTTGTTTCATGCATTTACTTGCGTTGTAAATTCCATCTCTATTGGCCAAATCACAAAAACCAGTTCATCACCTCTACTGTCATATAATTGGTCCTTACGTCAGATCATCGGTGCGCCTCTTTATTAAAACTATTTCTCTGAATAATTTTGGACGCCTTGTTCGAAAGGCTCCCACAGAAGGGTATTTTCAGAACAGCGTCTGGGTTAACAGTCAAGTCACAGGTTGACCAACTCACACATCGACCATGACCAGGTTCAGTCGAGTAGAATATCTCTCCATCGAACACTCACTTTCTAACAGTCATATTGAAGGGTAAACTAGTTGAAAAATGTGTATTCATCCACGGTGATGATCTACGATACTAATCAGATCCTTTGCGCTCACGCCCTTCCTGTCTCGGCTCAAGCTCTTCATCATAAGAGGAACCGGAAAGACGAAACTTCCCTTTGAGCTTATGATTCCGGGCCTGGTACTCCTTCGAGTACTGCCAGTAATAATCGCTCCCAATCTGGATCGTTGCAATCACCTTGCCATCCTTATCCAGAGCCTCTGTGTCGGCGCCAAACCCAGCGCCGCAGCGTTCGCAGTTGTTGGCCGACGTTGGGTTGATGTTACGGCAAAGGTAGCTGGCGTCATCAGCCTCGGTTCGGCGATTCTTGTCGTCGAGCGTCTTGGATCCTATCTTGATATCTTTGAGAGCCCAGGAGCAGGACCAGCCAGCGATGATGTAGCCATGGCAATTAGTGATTGTCTCGCCATCGAGAGGCCTATCGGTCACTGTGGCCATGGCTTTTTCGTCACTTTGGGATGACGTCGCTTGAGACATGGTGAGCTTCCAGTTGCTTGTTGGATGTGGATGATGGTAAAGGAAGCGATAAGAAACAGAGAACGAGTCCCATTCTTATATATTCTCAAAGATCCCGGTATTCTTTGTTTCAAACTTTCATGATATCTAAGTTGTAAGTATTCCAGTTGTGAACATGTCATTATTTCTTTGTTCAGACAGCATTGGCCATGCAACGATCTTCTGGCTCAGGTATCCCATCTCGGGCCGGGCTTCAACTACGACAAAGAACACATTTGTTGGTCATGGAACGAGAGCGATTGCATTCAAGCCTTCGCTCAAGGTGTACTATCACATGTACCAACGTAATGTTAACATTGGGCATAAATCAATGAAGAGTCGGAGGGCCCAGGGTACAATCAAACTGGATTGAATATATGAAATGATGTAGTATCAAGCCCACTTCGGACTTGCCATGGATATCTAAACTGATTTTTGTACAAAGAGTTCTGAAAGAAATTACCCATTAACCAGCAAGGGTTCTGTCAACCCGGACAGCCTGAAAAAACTTCATCTCCAGCATGACGTTCAACGCAACAGGCACTTATTCACCAAACTCCACCAAAACATCTAAAGACCAAGCAACAACAAAGTCGTCAACGCTGCAACACCAACACTAATACAAGTCTTAACCCCCGAAGAAAGACCCCCATCGTTTGTAGGCGCCGGAGTACTCTCAGTAGTCTCTGGACCTCCATTCGTCGCTTCCGGCGTCGCGATAGTGACGGTAACAGTCTGCGTAGGCGCTGCCGTCGACGTGGAAGTTTCGTTGTTTTGTATAAAGAACAAGTCGCTGAGGATAGAGGTCCTATTTGCCGGATCCGTCTCGTTTCTGAAAATAATGGCAAATTTGCCGCTCTTCAAGTCTAGATCCTTGGGGATTGTCCAGTTGCGTTCTATCAAGGTCCAGTACTCTTCGCAATGATCGTTCCATAGCGTCCAATCGTCCGATGGATAATTGAACGTCACGTTGGCTAAATCATGGTCAGAAATCTCACACAGTGAACAAAGCAACACTCTTGACTCACAAAAGATTTCGTATCTCCATGCTTCTGGGAAACTCATGTTGGTAAAGTCTCTAAGTTCGGCACTCCACTTCTGCGTGAGCTTCCCAGTAATGTTGAAATCGCTCTGCCACATGAGACCAATCTCTTCTCCCGTATAAACAGTGGCACCTTGGCTAGGCCATCAAACATCGTGTGTGATTGGATGGCCCACACATTGCTCATCAGTCCATATCTCATCGTCTGAAGAGGTTGCTCCTCGTCGCGCGAGATGAGCGGCAGCATGAACAAGAGAACTGTACACCATGGTGAAAAGGAATGTGAATTATTGGTAGAGATGAAGAAACTGTGAGAAAATTCTAGATGCGGGAGAAACTGGTTAAATAACTGGTTAAATGCGTCTTGAAACATCTGGAGATTAGACCAAATCCTTCGGGCGTTTTTGGTGGTGGTGTTGGTTGACCCTGGTCCGTTAAGCAGGTTCGTATAGCCACCCACGGACCAGATTCTACAACTGAAGAATCCGTCGCAAGATTTTTAGATTGGGGTTGTTTCAAGAGATTGGTACCTGCGCACAATTTTCTTTCAAATGAGTGGTGTAAACACATTGCTCAAATGATGGTTCCTCATGTAGAAGCTTCTCTCGTCTAGCCTTACCGGGGTTTACATGCCAGAGTTAGCTACCAAAGTCGAGATTTCCCATTCAGCCCCAGACAAAATTGCAGGGTTGGTTTCATGTTGAGTTATGACCTGACCTCAGTCCCATCTCACGACACAAAGATTCTGTCATTGCCAGACGACGTCTCTTTGACTCATCCTCGGGCGTCGATCCTCCGCAGTGCAATCCTGATCCGGTGCATTGTGCGAATGATGGATGCTGACAAGTGTGCCAGTATCTCGGCAGTTTCCTTTCTTGTCAAAACGTGACGCAATTTATTCCCATGTCCTTCTGCAGAACCTACTCTACATCCAGAACATGCTTCTTAAAGCAGAAACCCTGCAAGAAATATCCCCTCAATTAGTTTCTATTCAGTTCCATTAACTATCAAAAAACATGTCCTATCCACTTGAGCATCACCGTGTAACCGGCTGTGAGAACCCTTTTCGAGATACAATCCAAGAAAGATTTGACAGCAGAGGGACTATAAGACTCAGCACAAGCATGAGAAAAAAGACAAGAGTCAGATAAAATGACACACCGATACTTGCTTCGTATGACTTGACAAAGGTGCCCCAGACAGCCCAAGAAAACACGAGAGCACCAATGATCACCAACGCCGCATAAACAATCACAAATAGCCGGGTATAAAATATCGTAATCTGCCTGTGGCTGTTCAAGCACAAGTCGTACAAACCAACATAATCTTCCAGGACATTGGTTGGGCAAAGCCTGGAATCAGAAAGGTCCTGCAGCGTGTGAGGCCTTGCCCCCGTATCTTGCAATTCAATAGATCGTCTATTCTCTAGATTATGGCTTGCCCATTCTTTTTCTCATATCAGTTGAATGCCATTTAAACCAACATTGCTAGATCACTCACCTTGATAAAACTCCAGGGCAGAAACAACAGGAAGCCCAAGAAGAACCAGCGGCAGAACCTGACCGAACCCCCAAGAAAGACTTATAGGTGATTCCCCAGGTTCCAGGCTCCAGATGATAAAGAAGACCATCTGACACAGCGAAAATACGGTATAGAAAAGAAGCCAAATGAGTTCGGTGAAAAATGACTGCCGGAACTCGGAGCTCACGATACGAAAGACTTGCCCATGCAGGATCATCCCTGAGTATATAGGAAGCTTTAAAGATTGTTCCTCGTTGTAGGAGGCTGCTTCTCGGTTGAGTTTCTCTTGTTGATCGGCTGATGGCCACTGAAAGGCGATTTGGAAAACACCAGCGACCCATCTTTCGGGAGACTGCCGAAAGAAAGGCGAGTAAAGCTCCAATAGCCTTCGTCCATAGCCGCAGATAAGAGCCAATATGATTGCGGACGTAGATAAAAATACTGTTCTGTCATATTTGTCGCCGCTCCGGTTAAGGTCCGAGATGAGCTCATCGGCGTGGAGGGCACATCGTAATGTGACGCTTGGATCCATGATTTGAGTCAAGGCGAGTTGCGGTAGTAAACAAATAATTGTCGTGAGCATTATCAAAACCCGTACATCTCGAAGTCGCTTGTGCTTGTCGAAATGATCCCGTAATATGGTTGTAGCGGACAAGTGGACGCTAGAGGAAAGAAGGGCTATGTTGACTGCCAGGCATACCGGGTACGCAGATACATCGGTATCAAAACCAGGCGCATGATACTGAAGAAGATATATCGTCAATGTAAGTGCCAGGGCAGTAAATAGTTGCTGATCGGAGAGAGCTTTGAGGAAAGACTCCAAAGCCGCGATGCGCTGTGTTCGTACCCCATCGCTGACCATTTCTAGCCCAATGATAACCTTGTCGAGTGAGTTGTATCGGTCAGGTCGGAGGGCTTGTCTAAAGTATGCGACCACTATTGCAACAATAGTGATGAGTGATGAGGTAGCAAACGTGATTAGCACCTGTATTTGCAAAAGATCTGTCAGCAAGTGCAACTTCTCTATTGTCTCTCGAGAGAGTAAGCCTTACCCCAATCCCTGCGACGTCAGGGTCTACTGAGTTGGGAGGAATACAGGACGACATTACAGGCAAGACGAAATCAGAAGGAAATGAGACATGGAGACAATGACAGGGGGGCAGAAAATAAAAAAGGAAAGAAGAAGAAGAATCAGGCTGACAATCGAAAGGCTGAATTAATGAGCGGCATGTTTTGTTATTGCATCTTGGGGTGACAGGCTGCGGCAGATGTTACCATATGGCCAATCGCAATAACCAGGTTAATTAACAACTCCCTCAACATCCTGGTCGATAATCAGATAGCAATGGTACATCACCTGCTCTCTAACCCATCCCAGAAGCCTAAGCCCGCGAGGGAGCAGACATATGACGTGTCAACTTGGCGAGTTGATAGAAATTCGCAACATACTTGTAACATGTTAGGTTAGGGCCAGAATAGAGTTGCGAACAACAAATAGATATCGTAAGGCTAAGAAAGTCAAAATAGGGTTGCCAATGTCCATAACTATGCCTTGATCTTGTCTTGAACTCTGCGACTAATAATGAAATAAAACAAACGCTGATTAAAATCGAAGTATAGCCAAATATACCTAGGTATACTAAGAACCTAGAGATAGAAGTCTGTGTGCCAAACGTACTTCTTGTACAAGCGGTGAGAGCAATTTCCATAGCGGCATAAATTGCAATTACCCTTTCACAGTTCTCTCAGTAGCCGTGTACTCGAGTCCAACACGGATAACCTGTCCCTGAAATCATCGGGCGGCTGCAGGCAATCCCGTGACGTGCACGCACACATGACAATTACAAGCAAACAAAACCGGCAACTTCCCGTACAACTACCAAACAGTTGTGTGTTTTTTCCTGTACCCTTAAGTGCTGTAATCCCGGGCAGCAGTTATTTTCTGGAATCTTCCACGCTCGCTGTTCACAGTCATTCACCCCTAGTAAGCTGCTCTTCACGTCGACCTATAGCCAGCACTTAGTCGGCACAGTGTGGTTGACAACTGAACAACTGAACAACTGCATTTCATCTTGAAACAAGGCGAGGAGGCGTGAACAAGTGCTTCGCTCCCACAAGTATAAATACGCCTAACTCCCCTTTCATCTACCCTTTTTTTCTCGACTCACCTTTGACAACAACGATCACGAAAACACTCACGACGCAACCTCTCGCCACAGCACTCGCAACACAACTCAAGATAACACCAACCTCAACCACTTCATCCACCATGTCCTGGCAGAAGAAAATTCGTCCCACCCGGGAAAACTCGAACCTCCCCCTCTACGACGACGCCCCCGAGGCAGCCGCAGAGCCTGAACCCCTCAGCCGCCGCGACCAACGACGTCTCCGTCGCCGAACCGCCCGCAACTCTTCCGATGTCGCCCAAACCGCTACTGCTGACGACGGCCTCGAGGACGAAACAAAGGTTCGTAAGCCTACCAAGAAGGGCCGCGCTTCTGCTAACAAGAAGCAGGAGAATGATGGTCAGGATGATGCGAATACTTCGACCGAGACGATTGGTGAGTCGAGCAAGGATCCCTCCGACGCCCCGGCCGCATCTTCCTCTGACCCCAAGGCTACCAGTCCTCAGAACGAAGACTGCGACGACGAGATGGGCAAGGGGGAGTAAACCCTAAACTGCATGAGGACGAACATGCTAACTTTTGAGCAGACAATGACAGTCCTCCGACCACGCTTGACCAAAGCACAAGCAACCGGAACAACGAAGTCCAAATCCTCACCGGCCTGAACGCAAGTGTTTACAAGACACCGCCAAAAGGACAAGGTGAGTTTACTGCTGGTCAAGACGGGGCTGTTCCGATGATAACTTTTTGGGGAGTCACAAAGATGGCTCTGCAGAATCTAGATTGCCTTTGTCGAACAATACCACGCACGGACTCCCAAGCACGAGTTGGTTGAGATGACAGGGTTTGAGTTCAACCTCTGCCTTTGTCGATTTATGAGAACACTGCCTGCCCTAGCTCAACTTGGGGACAAAGACTTATTAGATAGTCAATAAACTTTTCCTTTAGGAATTTTCTGCATTGCACCAAGCGAAGCCCTTTCACCTATCACTCTCGTGAGGTCACAACATCAGTTTAATTTCTTTGCGTGATAGTTAATACTCAATTTATTTGCGATCGACCTGGAGTTGAGTGCCAGTGCCTATCGCAACTTATAACCCTACTCCCCATCCCAGTAGCTTCATCATACACAAGCCCTCAATTTCCAATCTGCACGACAACCTTTCCAAAATTCTTCCTATCCCACTGATACTGATAAGCCTCCTTAACCTGCTCAAAAGAAAAGATCTTGGGATCAACCACCGGCTTCATCTTGATCGAGTCAATAGCACGGTTCATCTCCTCGAACTGAACCTTGGATCCAACAAAGATACCACGAACAATGCAAAGATGGTTCAGAGCAGCCATCAACGGGGGTTGCTCGTCAGATGATGTGAGGAATCCGATGATGGTGATTACACCGCCGAGTTTGATGCCTTTGAGTGACTGCGCAATGCTAGCTGCGCCGCCGATTTCGAGGATGTGATCGAAGCCTAGACTCTTGGGGGTCAGGGCTCGTGCGGCTTCGCCCCAGTTGGGCATATCACGGTAGTTAATAACGTGAGAAGCACCTAGTTTCTTAAGGGCGTCGACCTTGTCGTTTGAAGATGTGGTGGCCACGACGGTAGCGCCAGCAGCGACGGCAAATTGGATGGCTGCGAGACTCACACCACCGGTTCCTTGAGTCAGAACCCAATCACCAGCCTTGACAGCCTTAGACTGCAGTCCATAAAGAGCATTCCATGCCGTCAGAGGGGCACAAGTCAGAGTGCTTGCTTCAATGGCGTTCAGTGACTGCGGTGCCTGAACAAGACCGTGTTCAGGGAAGACACCGTAGTGACGTAGTGTGCCGTCGACGGCACCTCCAAGGCCACTTCCTACTCCTTCAGGGGTGATTTCACCACTCTGGTGAAGTTCGTTGAAGAGTGTGCATACTCTATCGCCCTTAGAGATGCTAGTGACCTTGGGGCCAACCGCCACGGCAATGCCGGAAGAATCCGAGCCAGGGACAACAGGAAGGTTCATTACGAAAGGGTAGCGGCCCTACAACAGTTAGCAACTATTTTCTAGCAGGGTGTCATTGGTCTTACCATTGGAATGGCAAGATCTCTATAGTTGAGAGAGACAGCCCCAATCTGAACCAAAACATCATGGTCGCCAAGCTTGGGAAGAGGAACACTCTCCTTCAGCTCCAGTCCATCGAAGCTGTTAGAGTCGATTTCGCGGACGGACCAAGCTCTGGTAGAGGTAGGAGTAGCCATTGTGACTCGGTAAAATGCAGATTTATTGAGAAGAGTGTTGTGAATGTTGAGATGGATGTTGTTTACTTGTTACTATAGAGTATTCATTTTTGAGACGACTAGACCATCTTATTTATACACAAGCTGACCTCTATAATAATATAGGATGATCGTGTAAGTCGAGTTTGACTTCATGTCTATTTCCAATACACACTTGTTGATGTCGGACGCTACGGACAACCCCTGCTCGCCGCCCTTCATGACGTGAGTCGGGAGCCGTCCCGGCCCCACTCATCCGGCACCGATGAAAGCTACCTTTGTGGGTGAGTTCATGTGTGCATGTAAAACATGCGCCCTACCAGTTGCGCTTACCCAATCAATGCTCGGAAAATTTACATAAAATATCCATGGATCCATTGCTAAACACAACACTCGGAGGCCTTTGTAAATTCTCCTTGCGCACCACCACAAAATGACCAAGCATGGAGGTCAGCCGTCTCCAGTCGAATGCAAGGACCCCAATATCCTGGATTTCGTCATTTTAATGCATCCATTGATTCCTAATACCAATAATATCTCCAAAAAGGCCATCAGCTGCAACAGTCAGACACAGCTATAACATATGATAACATAAAAGCCCAATCCAAAACACAACGTCTGGATCCCCGTAGCTCTGTGTACAGGTATCGGCCGACCCCTGCTAGCTCACATTCATCTCTGAAGCTATCCCCGATACAGGCCTAGCTAAAAGCTTGACAGGTCCTCCTTCTCAAAGAACATCATCCACCCACGGCCGGCCCTTGTTCAGATTGTAAGTCAAGCACAGTAACTACAATTCTTCATCGTCCATTCTACGCAATGCATTCTCCAAATCAACTGGCTCCAGGATCCTGCTTCAACTGCAGACGCCAGAAGCAGCGATGTGATAGGCTCCTCCCGCAATGCTCCCGGTGCACCTCGTACGTCTTATTCTCCACCATGGCCTGGCACCTCTAAGCAGGACTGATCATGGTACAGAAAGGCGATTGCTTGTGATTATAAAGCAACGACTACCTCCCAGGGAAGCCCATTTTCGCCTGGGACGCAGGTAGAAGCTGCCGAGCTGGTGCATCTTCGAGATTCGTGTAGTTTCGATCTGTCACCACTGGCCGAACGATACTTGGTATGGGCAGCCTGCATCAGTGACGATAGTGTGAGTGACGAGAGTAGTCATGCTCAGCCTACACTATCTACACTTATACAAGACATATTCAGTACAGGCGGCGTAGACCTGCCAACTACGATTGAGACCTACTTTGCCATTGCGCACAGCTGGCTTCCAATATTGGACAAGGACCAACTATATCTTGATATAAATCACCTTGTCGGATACATAGGACATCAAAACGATGTCCTTGCACTTTTACTTCTTTGCATCTATATCTTCATCCAACAACCATGTCAGCACCCAAACCATTCAGTCAAGTCCACCTTACACCGCACTGCCAGACGCCTGTTCTTTCTCCTTCAAACATCAGGCCATAACTCGAACATTGCCTTGCTCCAATCTGGTCTCTTGCTGGTTGCATACGAACTTGGCCATGGCATGAGCAAAGATACCTATGGTACTCTTGGTGTGTGCGCAAGTCTCGCACAACAGCTCAGTCTAGGTGCAAAGTTGAACAGTTGTGATCAAGACAACGGACAAAGAACTGAGATAACGCAACTTGATCTGTGCTGGAGCGGGATCGTACTTCTTGACAGGTATGCATAATTAGCAAGTGAACTTAACTGATGAATATACCAATGACGATTATAGAACCATCATACTATCAGACTTCGAATACAGTATCCCACAATCCGTTGGCTTCAACCACCAATTCGCAAGTGCCGCAGTTAGCAAAGCCTCAGATGAGGATCTCTTCGGTGACGATTTGCCTCGCAAGTTTGTGGCACGGGCACGAGTCGCCCTGCAAATTGGCAAGATACTCGACGCCATGGTCAACTCAGACCAAACACAAAGAGAAGAAGCAGAAACAAATCTCCACAGGCTACTAAGCTCTGTCATAACAAGAACACAGGGCCAGTCGTTTCCACTATGTGAAACAGTAGCAATGTCTCTCAGGTAAGTGTCCTCTCTCGGTTAGGAAGTATGTTTTGGCTGACATTGTGAGAAGTGCTTTGGCCGTCTTGTACTGTCTTCACCACACACCGATATCCGCTCTCAGTAGTCCAGCAGCATATTCTTCCGTTCAAAGCGTGTACAATATGGTGTTTGACACATTTCACACCGAGGGAGAGATTGTTCGAAACAGAGGTTGGAGCAACACCAGTCGACCCTGTTTTCTCGGTATATGCTGCTTGCAGGGGGCTGCTATCCGGATGGACCGACTGTACGTAGACGGCCTTGCGGGTGAGCAATTAAAGGAACTGCGAAGTACTCTTGAATCATTTAGTACTCGTTGGAAACTCGGAGGTAAGACCCGATCCCTTATTCTAGCAGGCAGTTCCTAACAGATCGATAGAGTCTTTCATAGAGGCATTAAAAGCTGGAAGAGAGGATTTATTATAGGGTAGATAAAGTCGGACACCGGACATTATTTTAACACCCGGTATCCGAACCGTCATCAAGAAAACTGGGTCATGTCGTCAGCTCCATTACCAAAACAGGCAACACCGGTGGATAAAAAGACCTCCGACCCCCGAATTCATCACAATGAACATCCCCTTACTTCCGGACCTCGCGACTTTATTCAACCTCCGTAGTACTTCTCGTTTAGTTATTTTTCGGAAATATCACTCTTTTGTTTAGACTTTACCTTCTTGGCGTCAACTCGTGCCTTCATTTGTGTGTCGCCATGGAAGATTGCCTCGTCAGTCGGAGCGGCGAAAGCGCCCGGTCCGGTGCTGAACAGACCAAGACGAGGGCTTGCGTTAACTGTGCTCGATTAAAGATGAAGTGTCAGTGGCCTAATTCAGGTGCTGGAAGATCAGAGAATAGCTGTTCAAGGTGAGAAACAATCCCGTTGCCGAAAAAAAAAAAAGGACAGAAACTTATTGTCGCAGGTGTTCTCGAATGAAGCTAGATTGTCGAGTACCAGAAACAACACAGAGGAAAAAGCGCGGAAAGTCAACGTACGTAAATCTCACTCACCTGATACATCTCACTGACATTTTCATAGAAGGGTAGCTCAATTGGAGAAAAAGATTGATGGCATTGTCTCTCTTCTCGCTGCTCAAAAAGGCCTCTCCCCCTTGACACCAGAAAGCCCCCAAGATGTACCATCGCAACAACATCCAATCCCTGAAGACATCCAGACAATTCCCTTAGCTACTGATCGCCTCCCACCGTCTATCGTCGGACGTCCTGATGATGACTATGCAGACCTGGAACTATTCCCAGGCTTCCGGATCACTCACGATGAGGCATCTAAACGGTTAGAGGTGTATCGTCGAGACTATGTCCCCGAGTTTCCCTTCGTTCCCATGCCGGATTCACTTGCGTCTCATGAGTTTTATTCCGAGTCGAGATTCTTGTTTTGGACCATTCTGGCTGTTGTCTCGCCGCTCAAGGAGAAAGTGCAGATGGACTTTAAGGCTTGGTTCCGAAAGTATCTCGCTGAACATGTAGTCATGGGTCAGGAAAGGTCACTGGATATTCTTCAGGGGATATTAGTCTACCTAGCGTGGTAAGTGGATTGTTATAGGAGTGTGGTTGAATACTAACTGACTCTTCTAGGAACGACTTTCACTTCTATGGAGATCTCCAGGTCACCAGCATTATCCAGCTGGCCATTGGTCTCATAATTGACCTGAGATTGGACAGACCAGCTGGAGCTATCCTAGGTGCTCCGCGCAGTTTACTAGGAGATGCGTGGACCTCAATGGGCAAGCCTTGCTCCAAGATCAAGACAGATCAATCGTCACAGGACAAGAGAGCTGTGCTCGGGATGTACTACATAACAGTCGTGTAAGTCGCGACACTCTCTTTCATGACCCAAAGCTGACACACCCAGACTGAGTTCATTCTTCAAAAAGAACACCATCGTGCCGTGGAGCAACCATCTGTCACAATGCTGCGATCACCTCATCGAAGCACGCGAGTACGAGTCTGACCTGTATCTCGTAGCTCTCGTCAGGATGCAACACCTAGCTGAGCGCGGCTTTAGCGCAATACCTACGGTGGAGTATCTAGATCCTACTCCTCCAACCTTTAGAGGTCATGTTGCCATGACCATGAACAATGTCCAACGCGAGCTGGAGCGGCTTTCCAAGTTTCAGCCAGACTCTGTCAAACAGAACCGTAAGTACACACACCCCCTGACACTTCACACCCACTAACAGTATAAAGACGCATTCTGGGCTCACTACTATACCTTGCTCGTCCGCCTCTACGAACCCACCATCCTAATGCGACCAGCCCCCCTCAACACCTCAGACGGAACCCTCTCAGAACCCCTCCAACACTCGGAATACATGTGGAAATGTCTAGAAGCAGTAGCAGACTCATTCAAAGAGCAACTCGCCATCCCTGCAGCACAAATGTCCACCCTCCCCGTGACGGTCAACTGCGTCCTAGCCTTTGCAACAGTTACAGCCTCACGTCTCATCCTCTCCGAGAACTCACCAGACTGGGACACAAGCCTAGCTCGACGACACCTAAATTTTCATGTTATACTGAAAGGATTGAGCGATCAATTTGAAGCAGCAGATCAAGAAGCCCTCCGTCTCGATCGCCGCCGTCGGGTAATGGAAGACGGAAGCAGCGTCTTTCTAAAATGCAGCTTCAAAGTCCGTTGGATCCGACAATGGTACATGAGCAAGATACCGCAGGAAGAACAGCAAGAGAATCAGCAGCAGCAGCAGCAGCAGCAACAACATGTGGAAACTCCAAGTGCGGCGTTGGCGCAGCAGCCGCCGAGTGTGGTTGAGCCGCCTCCGGACTGGGCGGCTAATTTCCAGTTTGATGATGATTTTTGGGCCGATTTGATGACGGGGTATGATGCTGATGCTTTGGATACTTCGCTTGCTAGTGTTGCGCCGGCGCATTAGATTTGAAGACTTGCAGGTCAGGTTTTTTGTATATTACTTGGGTTATTACTGGGTTTGAGATATCCATAGACGGGCTTGGGCTATAGACAGCCCAACCATTATCACCACTTTCCATTACTTCAGGCCGTTGAATACAACTCGGCTCTAGAAAAGAAACACATTCAATAAATTCCTTGTGTAACAAACAATTATCTTCCTCTCACATGCATGCAACCTGACCAAAAGCAATTCCGGCGCCGACATCCCCCGGCTCCGTTGGCGGGTCAGTGTCAGCCTCACCGAGTTTCATTTCCCGACCGCCGGGTCCCCCTCATCTGCCGGCAGATCCCCTCAACAAAAAAGGAACAGAAGACACTATTCACAGTCTTTTAACCTCCAATTGAGTGCCAATTGATCAGATACATACTCGATCAGAAAGCCAGACGACACAATGGCTCAGAAACCAATTCGCGATTGGGTCTACTTGGCCATCATCTCAGTGCAGCTCTTTGGCATGTTCGGTATGTAGCTTACTGCTGTCGCAACTATTCCATTGAGCTCTATGTGTTCATGAGTTGCCCAGATCTACTCGGAACAAGCACCTCATAAATCAATGCTAAATACTAACATCTCCAGTCCTCGACTTCACTCCTCTCTACCCAGACTCTCTCTACGGCAATCCCTCAGCACCTTTCCACTTCCTCACCGTCATCCGCGACACCTACCTCAAGGTCTCGGGAGATCCCTTCTTTGGAGACAAGTTCATCGGTGACTGGTTCCACGGCTTCCTCTGGCTCGAACTACTCGTCCAGTGCCCTCTGGCCATCTACATCGTCTCCCAACTCTCCTCTAAGAGCCCATCCTCAGGCCCGACTGAGCTTGCTGGCTTGGCCTTTGGCTGCCTCACCGGCATGGGTACTGTCGCATGTGTTTCTGAGCTGATTCCCATGGGTCCGGAGCTTGTTTCTGAGGAGCACAAGACGAACCTTCTCTACGGAACTTATCTTCCTTTCCTGATCATTCGTAAGTCTTCACATATGCGCAATATGGGCGTAGACTAACTCTTGAAAGCCGGCGTTATGGCCGTCGACATGTACACAAGGCTTCTACGTCGTGTGAGCACCAAGGCCAAGACACAGTAGATGAAAAGGCAACAGGAATAAGATTGTACAGAGCCCACATATGAATTATCATCAGGCTTTCAGATTACATGTTCCCAAAAACAACTCCCAAGATCCGTCCGTCCATAAGACTCCAGAAATGCACACGAATGAACAGCCAAAAAAAGAAGTTCTAGTCTATTCTCTTATGTTGCTGCTTCGAGTATCCCCATCCATTGCCCACGCTGTTGATTCCATATCCTAGGGGAGTCGCACCGCCGAGTGATCGCCCCTTGAGCCTCCTTGGCAACACGACGCCTAGTGTATACATGGCAGCGACAAGCACACCAGCGCCGAACGATACGAGACTGTAGAAGACGGTACTGGCGTAGATGTGACCACCCAGGCCCTGCCACTCAACGCGACCCTCGGTCTTGGGTAGTGCAGGTGTAGGGAACCAGCGCACTGAAAGGCTCAGAGGGAGAGGGTCGCCGATAACGAGCTTCCTCGTGAAGGAACCCTGTAGGTGGCTCAGGGGACTCGTACTGTATGCGATGGCTGAGTCGAGTACGCCGCTATCGTGGGGATGCAGGTGGTGCTTAGGCGTGCTATGCAGCAAGACGTTCATGTGGGTGCTGACGTGCATGTGGCTCAGTTGAAGTGTTCCAGCAAGGGCGAAGACGAGAGGGATGTACTGCCTCTCGGGCAGCTTCTCGCCAACGACCTCAACCTCAGGGGCCGGGCGCGAGGGGAGACGGCATGACAGAGGCGCGTCCGAGTGGATATAAAACTCGAGGAGGTGGAAGAAGGGATCGTCGACGATAGGGATTGTACAGTTGGGCTCGCCTTCAGTGCCATAGTTAAACTCGAGAGGACGACCGGTCTCGTTGCAAACGGGGAAGGGGATCCATTCGATTTCGTGCTTTTCGTTTTCGAGATGTTCGCCCGTTTCCCTTGACAAGTCAGCAGACTATAACAGCAGTTTGAACAATAACAGAAACGTACGAGCTACGACTCATGCACTCGACAGGAATCGAAGCACCATAAAGATAAGACGGAAGCCCTTCCTCATGAGCACCAGCGACCAGGGGCGGCGACAATGCGCCAAGGACAACAGCCCAAGTCAAGGCTGCAAACAACATGTTTGGGAAAGCAGCGGCGCAAGAGGTACAGACTTGACAGCTTGAAGCGCCGGGGCAATCAAGATCATGACATGGCTTGATCAAAAGGTGCTTGCGTACGTTCTTTCTTTTGCCAAGCGCCAACCTCTCGCGCCGGTTCAACAATGTGGAGATGCCACCCTGGTTTGAAATGCTGATGGTGGATCACGTGGTTGGGTGACCCAGGGGGGGGGGAGGGAATGTTGAAGATGTAGGGCAACGTGTAACGAATGTTGATATTAAAGAATAGTAAATTGGGTCTTTTACTACAGTTTGATTCATGTCTCACCTCTTTTTTGATTCACTATTCAGCAAGGTACGTTGTCTTGGGGACTTAATCCGACATCACCTCAATTGGAACCCTTACCTCCACTAAGAGCCAGTCGACACTAACACCAGTATTGTGACACTCAGGTTAGAGAAACAGGCACCCAAGACCTAGGTAGTTCAATCCATATTTTGAGTATCGAAAAGGGAAATTCCATTTTCAAGAAAAATCTGGTTTAGCTTCCCAATATTTGCCCCTATCTTGTTGCTCCGGATGGTACCGCTCAACGGCCCTCTCTGGTGTCTCCACTGACTGGACCTTTGTATGCCCTCACCCTTTGTCGTTTCAATCGCTTCTTAACGACATGCTATGGCTTGCACTACAACTTGCGATTCAGTATGATAACAGCGTATACCAAGGAGGTAGACAGTCGCAAGGATAGCTGCATGGCCGTTCGAAAGTAACGTCTCACTTATACATCATCACGGCGCCCGTCCACGGGCCGTTTCCGACTTACACGCGGGCAACGATCCCGTTGACGAAGTATAAACCCATGTTTGCTGTCTTTACTTGGACTTTGGCTAGAATAGCCTGTCTTCATAGATACGATGCGTGGTTTACTGATCGATGCATGAGTAAGATGAAATGGGCCTCCCTTTCAGGAGTTGTGACACTGCGGCACGACTTTGTTGGCAAGAATACATAAAACAAGCTGAAAACTAGCCGATGACTTTCAAGTCTCACGGAATGACTTTTCCGAATAAGTGCGGGCCTACTATTGCTTCGAGTTTGTGAGTGTCATGCTCCACATGGTTGATCGCCTCTGGAGTTCAAGACCGACGACCAGATTAGTCGAGACTTGCAAACCAATAACATTCGTTTAGTCTTCTAATTCTAACCATCTCTTTAAATATCTCCTAAAACTGCTGCCTAGCGCTCTGTCTCACGCTGCGCAAACGCAGGTAACAAGACTCTGTGATCGCCAACAGGCAGCAGATGTTACTATCCTTCCGTGCAAACATGCCATCTCAGTTCCTCATGTTACCAATCAGAATCACTCAACCTTTCCCGTCATGCAAATAACCTTCCACTCAATATCCCACCCCTTCCCTTCATACTTCACCTCCAAATGTCTCCTCAACAACTCCCTAACCTCTTCAACAGGATGTTCCCTCCTCGTCTCCTCACTCCAAGCGGTATTAATCAACCAAACAAGCATCATACCAAACGACATGACAAACTCTTCAGCATTCTTAATGTGGTAAGTTCCAGGGTTAGTCGTCACCTTAACGTCGACGAACCCTTGGCTTTTTAGGTGGGCTTCGATCCACTCGGGATCTGTCCAGTCGCCTTGGTTATGCATTTGCATCTTTACTTCTTTGAGGAAGGGGGCTTCGAAAGGGAATGATTCAAAGGCTGATCGGACGTCGGGTTGCCAGAATACGTTGGTTTTGTGAAAGGTTGTGGCACCGAAGATGCCGCCTGGTTTGAGGATGCGCTTGGCGTCTGGACGTTGTCAGAACTTTCTCAAGAATTTCAGATATTGAACTCACCGGCTAGTACTGCGTCAGGATCTGGGATGATGTGAAGTGCTAGGCCAAGTCCCATATGGGTAAAACTGTTTTCTGGAAGGCCAGTGTTCTATCACTCGTTAGTCTCCGACAACTCCAGAACCACTTCAATTGACTTACCGTTGCATCCAACTTCTTAACCTCTGTGTTCACCCATCCATCCAACCCAACTCTCTTCTTTGAGAGATTCACCATACCCTCCGCATTATCTGCCATCAAAAACGTGCTCTTCTCAAGCACATCCTTGGGCAGTATCTGCTGGATCTCATGAGTCAACACACCACTACCACAAGCATTGTCGAAAAATGCCACTGGTGTGGAAATCTTGTCCGCGATACCCATCTGTCGAGGCAGAGGGGCGACAAGCTTGGGCATCATGTGTCGGGAGACGTAGAGCATCTGTTCTTCCATGATTCCTTTTTCCGGGCTGTTGTATAGCTCTGTGAGTGTCTTCATGGCGGTGGCTGCCTCTGTGCTGGACATTTTGAGAGATCTTGTAGCTGTTCTTGCAAGTGAAAACACGTTCTTTATCATTGAGAGATTTATCCAGATTAATAGAAAAGTCTGGGTTCTGGGACGCGGATATATATGCACCCTGAAGTATCCGAAAAGTCACCGCCGGACGGAGACTATCTCGGAGTATTCAACAAGGTCCCCAGGATTTGTTATAGTATGCGCAGATATGAGATAATTAATCCTCTAACTTATTGAGTCACGTCGGTTGCGCAAGTGCTGGGGGAGGGCATGTAGTCATCCGGGCTTGGGCTCTCTCACCACATGGGTATCACACATCACCACATCCACATATCAACCCAACTAAAAGAGAGTAGCAGTGTGCATTCAAGCATTCAATTTATACAACGAAAGTAAGAACAACCAAAGCAAGCGTCTCTATAACCCAACAAGCGAACCCATCCCAACTCACAAAGCAAGCCACACCTCCATCTAACCCTCTATCACAATCTAAACGGATCCAGTAAAGCAAACACCATCTAATCCCAAAAGAGTGAATCTAAAAATCCGCCTTTTTTCTCTCCTAAAAAAGAGGTGTAAGCCGATGCTTTGGTCCTCGTCGAGTAGAGTTCCGCATCGTCAGGTATCCTCGCCGCCCGGCTGTCGGATAACTATATAAATTTCATCTCGCCATACCAAAAACCATCGGTGTTCCTGTTCGGTATAGAACTACCAGCTTCATATGTAATTGTCGGGTTTGGGATGGAAGCTGGGAGGAAAACGTGGGCCCCAGCGATCGCTCCATTATGAGCTTGCAGTCAATGTGCTCGGAGGAAAGGAGTGTACTCGTAGCTCTCATGTGCTGTGCTCGTGGTGACCGCTGGGTAAAGGACTCACGCAGTGAAGCGCGGTCAACGTAATTTGATGCAATACGCATCATTGATGTGACTCGTTGAAGGAGTCTCGATTGTTGATTGAGGAGTCCAGCTCCTTCAAAGATACGTAGGAAACATGATTGTCGAAATCGGGTGGGAACGAATGGGAGGACAGACTATCGCATCATCGGTTTTCGTTTGTAAATGTCATCTTGAGCATGTCCACGCGAGGAAGCTCAGATTGGTCGTGTATGGTTGTAGTTGTAATTGTGAATTTTGATGTCGAAAGCATCAAACCACCACAGCGACCATCAACCCAACTTATACCTCCAAAAACTTTGCCACCAGGCTACACACACTTGTTTATAAACAACCCCTTCATTCTCGGTATCTACAATTGTGAGGCCTCATCTCACAACCGTGGCACTCGTCGGTTCGCCTACTTTGCACAAAGTGAGGCGAACAAACATTCAAGCCTCACCACCAAAGAAAAAACTCCAAGCCTCCCCCACGTAAAAAAACCTGGGGGGCCTCATGATACATACATACATGGTCCCCGCGGGAACCGCAGCAGATTGATTCCTGTCAAAAGGTGCAGAGCCCTGCATGTCAGCCCGCACGCCTCTGCTTTCGGTCAATACGGTGATGTAGGGCGAGAGGCAAACTTGCCATGCGTTCGCCTTGCCGTCTATCACTTTGTATCAGGTTATTCTTGCATCACGGAGACCAACATCATAGTAAACACAGAGCCCTCTCCTCTGCAGCAGGGCTCTGACCTTTGAGTCATCTCTGGGGCATTTATTCCATTCTTTTCCTAGGCAGGCTTCGTAAAGCCCCCGCCTTGGTTTTATAATTACAATAGACCTTTGAACCTGTACAACGCACCCTCATGCCAATTGGCGCCTATAGCATATCCATCATCCCTTTAACAAAGAAACATGCCGCAGCCACAACTACTCAAAGCTCCAATCAATCCTATGGCTCTATGATACTCGTCGCCCTCCTTCTTCTCGTGTTTTCCATCTCGGCAAACCTCACCCTCTATGCAAACCTGAGGCTTCCAGTAGGAACACGTTGCGACAGCCCATCCACTTCTCTCTTGAGAGCCTTGAGCACACGTCTGACATCGGCGAGGTCTGCTCCGCCAGCATTGTTACCATGCCCAGGCGGCGGCAGCGCATCGTCACATCGCTTGAGGAGATCCGCAACCGACTGGCCAATGGCGCCGCCTTTGCCTGCACCTCCTCGTCGGCGTACCTCGGCGAGCCAGTCGCTGACCACAGTAACAATCAACTCAATCATACGGTTGCGAACTGATCCGCTAAAGCCATAGTCCTGACTATCGAACACAACCTCCAGAACCCGAACAATCATGTCGTGAGACACGCCCAAGGTGAGGAATAATTGGACAGGCCAACTAGGATCAGCACCAATCGTAGCATCTTGTTGGTGTGCCACTGCGTAGCGGCAGAGTTCGGGGAGAAGGTCTTGGATGGGAAAGATGAAGCTGTCGAGGGAGGTGCGGTGAGCAATGTTCTGGATCTTGCTGGTCACAGACTCATAAGGCATAGGAGGCGAGGGCATCCCAGGCTCCGAATTCTCCAGGCGGGACATGACCTCGTCGTGTGTCTGCTGGATCAGGTTGCTCCAGGTACCCGAGATGGTCATGTGGTTACGGTAGTCGGCAACATGGTAGATAAGGAGGCAAAGGTCGTAGTAGCCGGCCTGGTCGGCATAGTCGTTGAACAGCTGCAATTGTTAGCGAATACATCTTGCAAATCGGGTTTCCACTTTGGCTCACCTCAGAAAGTCCCTGAATCTTGCCCTTCAGAGCATCCTCAATCTCCAGTTTCCGCTCATCATCGATTCTCTCATCCGCCTTCAGGCGCTCAAGCAAATCGTCCTGAATATGTGCAATCTCCAACAACTCGGTCACGCTATGGTTGAGCAGCTGCTGTTGTTGTCGGCTAACGCCGGTAGTAGCGACGTTAGCGTTGGCCTTGGCCAGACTGAGCAGTCGAATACGATCCTTGATGCCAATAGGGAAGTCAGAGTTGGCAAGCTCAGCCTGAACCTCGGCGGCATCAAAGAACCTGCTACGGTTCGTGTAGAATCGGCAGAGCAGATCAGCATGCTCGACATTAGTTCCAGCAAGACGCTGGAGGAAAGTAATAACGTGAGGCGAATCGATGGCCAGGATACGGTCAGTCCAGCCTTGTTGAATGTACCACTCATAGAGGTCAAAGTGGAACACCTCGTCATCAGACCCATTCACCACGTCGTAAGCCTCAAGTCGCTTCGTGGCGATCAATGTCAGCCTACCATCAACCATCTCAGGCTCACTGCTTGAAGCAGCGTCAAGTTGACTCAAGGCGTCATGAATCATATCGTAGCAACGCTTGCGGTCGTTGAAAGCATCAGCTCGGGGGTCTCCCGCTGGCTTTCCATCGTTGACCCATGACAGAGCTGTGTTACCCCTGTCCTTCTCCCGGGCCACAACCAGGCACAGCTGGATCGCCCCGGCGTAATACTTGAGCTCGATGTACTGTGTGACTGCAGTCTGAAGGTTGGCAAAGGTCAGGCTGCCGGCCACCCTCTCAAAGAGCCTCAAGCTTTCGTGAAGAAGGCTTCGTGATTGATTTGTGTTGGGAGGTTGGTCAGAAGCTCGCTTGAGCTGTTCCTGTGCCTTGAAGATGACAACGTCATCTGGGCTACAAAAGCTACCACATCTCCTTCGCAGGGCGTCGGCGACAGTTTCAACGTTTGAGCCACTCTCAATGTTGCGGTTAACAATAGCCTTAACCAAAAGCTTGGCGAGGTCCTTGCCATCGGTCTGCGAGAAAAGCTTCTCATAAGTGAGGTCCTTCAGCTGTTGTTGAGCTGTCGCATCAAGACGGGTGTAGATATCGGCAACTCGCTCGTCAAACAGCATCAGCACGAAAGAGATACCCTCAGAGATGCTCTCCATCAGCTTCTGCAGGGCGTGCAGAGCCTGGTGCTCAGCCTGCAGGGCAACTTCCTCTTGTCGGCTGGAGACATGCTGCAGGTCAGACGGGCCCGACAAGCCTTGAATAAGACCCCGGTTGGAATCGAGGAATCGTCGAAGTCGCTCAAGGTTCTCCTGGACAGCGCTCAACTTGGGGAGGGGGATAGTAGAGCTGATGGTAACACCACCAGTAGCAGAAGTGCCGGGAGTGATGACAACGGACTTCCAGAGCTGACGTATCAAGCGGGAGAGATACAGTGCCAGGGCGTCGTGTCGGGAAGAGAGTCTGACAGAGTCGGTAGTCAGAGATGTGCCGTCAGTCTCGGTAATGGTAGGCTGTCCACCAAAGTCAACAAAGACAGATCTCGCCCGGTCCTCTGTAGCCTGATCAATGGCACGCGCGGCGCCTGGTCGAGAGTCGCCACCATGACCGCAGGCTACAGCCAGGGCAGTTGAAACAGTCTCAACGCGACCATATAGTTGGATAAACCGACGGCAGACCTGCTCATAGCCTTCATCTCCCACGGCGCCCCTGATCGCCGAAGCAAAAATATCCACGAATCGCCGTCTTCGAATAATGTGCACACCTGTGTTGGTGAGCACCGCAAACTCGCTAGGCGCCTCATCAAACTGAACAGCCAATTCGTTGCCAAATCCAAGGGGCTGTGGCGCTGCTGAGAAGGGCTTCGTAATCAGGCCAACGGCCTCCGCCCGGCTTCCAATGTCGATCCAACTTGCGCTTTCATAGTACTTCAAAGGAGCAGTTGGGGGCGTGTCCTTAATACGACCAGTCTCGGGGCCAGACACGAAGAGGGCATCCTCGTTCGGATTGGACTCCCTGCTAACAAAATCAAGAAAGTATCCGGGCGCAAATCGGGCGCCTTGTCGGGTCTGGGTCAGCATGGCTGATTCTAAATCGGTTATCGTCTCGCCTCCAGGATAGCCAGACCGGCGAGGGCTTTGGCTGGGAGGGAACTTGATGAATTGAACCTGCATGCTCTGAGGGGCCATGTTTGACTGAGAACCATAAAGGTAGGATGCCGCGCTGGTGGCACTGAAGAATAGGCGGCAACCGGTGTTGGTCAGAGCCATCAAGTGAAGCTTCGATGCCTCTTGCTTAGAGATCGGGCTGATCGCGACAATACTTGATCGATCGTTCAACAACATGGACTGGCTGATCATGTGCGCAATGTCGCGAAGACAGTGCACCTTCTCCTTCTCGATCACCTTGTTAAGACGGTCGGGGGCCTCCATGTGGTATGTTCGAATCGTCGATCGGCTCGAAAGGGTATAAACGAGGTTTCTCGAGTCGTCGATAACGATGTCCTTGAGGTGCTCAGGGGTCTTGTGTGACCAGAAGCCTCCTTGTAGAGTAACAACTGAAGACCAGCCAGGATTCGTGTGGTTGATCTTGCCGCAGCGATTTGAGAACCACTTCTCCTCAGACTGGTAGTACAACTCGTGGATGTCGATATCATTGCTTCCTCCAAAGAAGATTCGGCCGTTTGCAGCTCCCTTGATAACCCTAACATCGGTGCCGCGGAGTGGGAGTTGCATCTTGGTCTGGTACAAAGAAACTGACTTGGTTCCTGCAGGGGTGTCGGTCGTGGACACACCAAGAAGAATCATGTCCGAAGAAGTAGCAACAACCAGAATATGCGTGATGGTCCCGACAAAGATACCCGGCTTAGGTGGCACGAGCGCAACAGCGTGAATCGTGTGCGGCTGGTCCTCGAAGCCGATCAGCTCAGGGTCGGGATGGGTGTAGTCCCAGAGAAACAAAGAGTTGTCAATAACAACCCAAGCATGGTTAATCTCTGCAAAAAGACCCATCAAGGTTTGGAGCTCGCCAGTATTGTAGTGATCGAAGACTTGGTTCGGGATAGGGTACATATGCGTCTTGTGGAAGGGGGCCATGGGGGATTCTGTAGTTTCAAGGTCATACTCAGAGGATGCGCCCTCTGGAGTGCTGTCAGCTATCTTCTTCATGCTATATCCGCTGGTAACCTACGTCTGCAATATGAATCCAGGTCTGGGAACCGGCCATCGGCCTGGAGAAAGGCGTTGATGGCCTTGGCTGCCTTGACGACGGGAGGAACATTCTCGGATCGCGGAGGTGGCAGCGCGGTCGGCGCCACGAGACTCTCGCTCGTAGGTCTTGAAGTAGATGTCGTCGTGGTGACGGCTCGAGATGTCGATGTTGGGGCAGCCGTTCTGGATGTCGGGCCAGACTGACTGTTCTCAGCTGTCTGGAACAGCTGTCGGCGCACGGGATCAGGGCCCGACTGGAACCTCGAGGTAACGGCCGGAGTGTTCAGAAAAGCGCCTGGAACTGGTCGCACGGGAGTTGTCTGTGGGAACGACATGATGGGCAGCAATATCGAGACCCGCGCCGGGCCTTTGCAGCTTCAGCGATGCTGTGCTATACCGCTGGACGCAGGTCGCGAACCACCATTCAAAGACGACGGGATTGCGCGCGTTGGAGGATGGCAGTTAAAGCCTCGAATCCGAAAGTCGCGCTTCTGGCCTCGTCGCAGCTCGTCGTGTCGGTCGCGTCGTCGTCTGGCCTAAGATGGGATGTATGGTCAAAAAGTACACGCTGTGGCAGTGATAAACAATTTGACGAGAGCTTGGGGAGGCTGGAGTTGGAGCACGGATTTTTCGCGACTGGGGCTTTGGCGCTAGGACCATTTGAGCGCAAGGCTGAGACTTGGGACCAGCAACCACGATGCTACGCGTCATGAGTGGACAAAGATTCTAGAAGCAAGGCACAATTTTATGAAAGAGATTAGGCAAACCTTTATGATATTCTTGCTTTATGCGTTTCACGTCCGAGACATAACCTATCAGCAAACATCTTGATAGGACTCGTGAAGTTGGCGCTATGTAGGGAGATTCAGTGGCAGAGATCCTTTGTCACAAACCAAGGATGTTTTCACATCCTTCATGATTATTTTCTCTACTGCCTCTACTTCCTATCACATTCCTCCTTTTAATTCCACGTGTTTTGTTCATCCACTACGCCTAACCTTCCCAGGTCTAACCTTCCCAAGTATCCCATCCTTTACCATCAATTACTGCTTCTTAGCCTCCCGAGCCGCCTTGCGGAGAGCCCTCCGTCGGATGTCCACGTGCATCTTCTTGTTGTAGAAAATGGTGATGGGGCTGTTGACACCGGGAATGTTCTCAATCAGCCAGAGCATAAAAGAGTGGCTCCACCAGGGCGTGTAGGTGTTGGGCGCAGTCTGGTAGCTACCCAGGCCAACCTTTCCAAGTGCGGCCTTGACAAAGTTGCGAGCATTGGGGACAAGCAGGGTGGGGCGGCGGACCTTGCTCATGGCCGTGGTGACAAGATGGCTCAGAACAAGGTAGACATCGACATTATCATCAGCAAGTTCCGAAGACAGGGCGTTGCTCCACTGCTGGAGGAAAGCCTTGCTGCCAGAGTAGGTCGCCAGGTAGGGTGTAGGAGTCCAGCCACCGAAAGAGCCCATGGTCAGAATAAGGCCACGCTTTCGCTGCTTCAGGATAGGAGCAATAGTCTGAGTAACCCGAAGTGTACCAATACAGTTAATGGTAATGATGTTCTGAAGCTCCTCCTTGGCAGTCTCGAGGAAGGAAACGGGAATGCTGTGGCTTTGGCCGACGTTGTTGATCAAGATACCAATGTCCAGGCCCTGAATAAGCTCGGCCAGTCGCTCGTAGTCGGCGTCGTTGTTCTGGGAGAAATCCATGGCAAGGCTCTTAATCTCGAGGCCCTTTCCGGGGTACTTTTCCTGGATCTCGGCAGCCAGAGACTCCAGCTTCGACAGAGTTCGGGAAACGAGGACGAGGTTGAAGCCCTTGGCGGCGAGCTGGAGAGCGTACTCCTTGCCCAGGCCATCAGAGGCGCCGGTCACGACAGCCCAGGTGCCGGGCTTGCCATACTTGCGGAGCTGAAGAGAAAGAATTAGCTACCATGTTACTCCAGTATAGATATCATGGCCACATACGTTGGTGCCTCCAAGAACGAAGGCGCTGAGAACGAGCTGAAGATAGCTCAACAGCTTGGAGCCGAGCACGAGAGCACCAATACCGGCAAGACTCCACTGAAGAGGTTGCGGCACGCGCTGGAAGAAATCGGAAATAGCGTCCATTTTGACGAATCTTCAAATGGTCGCAACTCGAAGGAGTAGGTAGGTTGTCGGAGGAAAAAAGGACAGCTCCTCAATCAAGACTCTCAAGATCTGCAACCCCTCGGCTCTTGGCCCGCCAGGAACAATTAATTACCCCTGACGTTGTTGAGGTGGCCCAAGCTTTATTCCGTCCCGCGGCCGCCGATTTACAGGTCCCTCCCACCAAAAAGCCCAGAGCCCATCTCACCATTCTACACTTGTAAAGACATCAGCGCAATCAGTGGCCAATTTGAGACCGCACAATTGCAATTGTTGAGTATTTTGCATTCTCTTTAGTGACAATGGATCTTCTCAAGTCTATTCTTCCCGACGCAAAGGGCATTCTGCCCTATCACATGCTTATCGTACGTCCCTACTCTTCCTTCAATCGGCCGGCACTCAATTGACCGCTACAGCTCTCTATCATCTCCATTGGCAACTCGCTGCAGACGTATGCGACCCTACACTTTTCCCGACGAGTGTACAACGGTCGATTCATCCGAAACACCAAGCTCCCGCCCAAGACGGCCACGTTCGAGCCTGAAGACTCGGTCAACAAGCTGGTGTCAGCCCAGAATGACCCCAAGGCCACCGACCAGATGACCCCTCTCGCGGGCAGGCTGTTTGGTACCTGGACCCTCATCACCTGCATTGTGAGATGCTACGCAGCCTACAACCTGCACATTGGCCCCGTCTACACCATTGCGTACTGGACCTACGTGGTTGCGCTGGGACACTTTGCTAGCGAGCTATTCGTCTTCAAGAGCATGACCTTTGGTCTGCCCCAGATCTTCCCCTTCACTCTGGCTTCTCTTTCCTTGATCTGGATGCCTCTTGTTCGTGACCACTATGTTACGCTCAACTAGATGCGACAATGGGTATAGACAAGATCTATATATAGGGTAAAATATCATGGTTGCAGCCCCCAAAAAGGCTACACCGTATGGTCTATAGACAAAATAGAGAGCGAAATTGTTTGGGATTGACTGATGACCCTCAAGCCTAGAGATTCTTTCGGTATAGCTCTCCTCCGCAGTTACGCAGGCGGACCGTGGCCTGCTCAGGCGTAATATCACGCTGCGGCTCAGCCATGAGCTCGTAGCCGACGAGGAACTTCTTGACTGTAGCCGAACGCAGCAGAGGTGGGTAAAAGTGCATGTGGAAGTAGGCGTTTTCCACCTCCTCGGGAGTCCCGCTGAGAGGGGCCTGGTGAAGTCCAGAGCTGTAGGGAAAGTTGCATTCAAACAGGTTGTCGTATCTTCGGGTAACCTCCTGGATGGCCTCAGCAAACTGGAGCCGTTCCTCCGGCTTAAAGTCGACGAGGGATCGGATGTGTCGCTTTGGAAGGATGAGGACTTCGAAAGGCCAGACAGCCCACCAAGGGCAGACGACGACAAAGCCCTCGTTCTGCCAGACAACACGCTCCTCCTTTTCCAGCTCCAGCTTGACATAATCGCCAAGGAGGTGTCGGCCTTCGTGCTGTGCTCGGTACTTGGTCATCTGCACCAGCTCCTTACCAGGCTCCTCTGGCAAAGTAGAAGTTGTCCAGACCTGACAAGGAGGGTGGGGGTTCGAGCAGCCCATAGCCGCGCCCTTGTTCTCAAAGATTTGCATGTAGCGGTACGCGTCCTCTGGAATAGGAGCAGCATCCTTGGGCATGGAGATGGTCAGCTTCTCGGCCTCAGCCGCCAGCGGGTTGGATGGTGCCAGATGGTTGGCGTAGATACGAGTCCAGTGCTCAATAACAGGCACGATCTCGTTGGGCGTCATGTCGGCCAACGTGACATGATGCTTTGGAGAGAAGGTAATAACATAACAGACACCCTTAACACCCTGCGCCCGGAGGAGTAGAGATTCCAGATCATTGGACGAGGATTCGGCCTCGTAGTCTGGCTGTTCCGCCTTTACAGCACTATAATCGTTGACAAAGGCAAAGGTGGTGTCGTAAGCTGGGTTTTCGCCTCCGGCAGCGCGTGTGTTTCCTGGGCAAAGATAACACTGAATGTATGGTCAGATCATGTTTGACTAGACGAGGTGTCATGAGCGCACCTTGGGGTCATATTCAGGAAGTGAGCCCGCAACAGCAGCCTCTTGCTGGCCCCTAGGAAATGTTAGAACAAGACTATGAGGCGAGAGAGGGGATAACTCACTGCCAGGGCCGCTTCGTTCGGTGGGGAGATACAAGAAGCCAGGAATCCGTCAGTGGATTATACCTGCGATGAGATATGTCGTCGAGGATCTGATCAGGCATGATGGCGTGGCGGGGTTTCAACAGCAACACAAACGATGAGTTCTTTTTTCAGTGACAAGTAGAGGCGTTAAATATTCATGTAGAGTACACGATTTAAGGTGGAAACGGTGAGGCAGGGAAGAAAAATGACTCTCAAAAGCCCTGGAGATTGTGAATGGCGCGGTTCAACGACTGGCCCGGTGGCACTCAAAGGTACCGCCGTCATCTGGATGGATCCCTCGGCCGCGCTCTCGGCGAAGCTTCCAGCGAGGGGAATAACAGTTGCTTGGATATTTGCCACGGTCTCCGGATACAGACATTATCTAGAGATGTTCTTGATGTTCGTATACTAATTTTGAAGGGCTACACATGCTAGATTGTTGAATAAAAACGAGTTCAAATATCTTCTTCCTTGAGCAAGGTTTCCATACGAGGAACGAGGACCCCCAATGACCCCGCGATTGAGCTTCTCAAAACCCCCACCTAAACTAGCCCAATGGCGTTCCACATACTGGAACGTTGTCATTCTTTGCAGCCGCCCAGTAGCATCAATGATGATCTAAACGTTGAATAAGGCATTGAAACCATTCTGTAATCGAACTTGCATAAGATAGAACGGTTCGAATGAATCGACGGAACTCCGATGAGTGTCACTATCCTACGTCAGGGCCGAATGAACCCCCGAATGAATCCCCGAGCTGCGTACGAGATAACATCAAGAAGCTATGCCCAATTAGTGGTTACAAAGTTGGGTTTGAATTGTATCAAAACATGCGCAATGATCGATAGAGTCCGCCATGCAGCACAGGTCGCTGAATGGCTGCTAATAGCCAGCTGGACTAGGTACTTACTGATTGAAGCAGCCCATAGAACTGGAGGGTGGTGACAGCATCCTTCCTTTTGTGCATATATTGCTCAGAAATGGACTAAATTATTATTCTGCTCAATTATAGCTGAATACTTCCAGTCTGAGAATATCCATTTGCATGCAAATAAACCCAGGTTCCATTGATATCGAGAAACCTCCAAGATTCACTCTGTTCATCTTTTAGCATCCATTTTAGGAATAGCGGGTTCCGTCAGTGGCTCACTCCCAAGCGTGCGTCCGTGCCTGGATTTTTGACACGTGACCTCACTGCGGAGGCGGAGGCGGCACGCTCAGCAGCGGGACATGGGGTTGGGCTCCATCCAACCAACCAAGCCAGAGCGCCAAAATCAACATCGCAACTCCAAGCGACGAGTCGACCCATCACTTGCTTCATCAACCACGACCCCTAATCACCCATTTCCATCAAAATTCGCGTCGCATCATCAACCTCAACATTTGCGCATTCCCATTAACCCTCCCTTGGACCGTCATCGCGCCCAGAGTGGCCCCAAACTTTCGACCACGATCCGACAGGGGGGGTAACGTCGAACTCCCCGCCCGACATCGCAACCGGCGAGATGGGTGTCATACGTAAGAAAACTATCACCAGAGGGAGTGAAGGAGGTGTCAAATACGTTTGCGACGTTTGTTCATCTGATATCACATCTACGGTAAGCCTCCCTGTTGTTCTGGCTGCTGCCTGCTTGTTGTCGGGGATGTGGAAGACGCGCCCCGGAGATATTCCGGCTAAACCTGTCATGTCATGATGGAGGCGGCTAATGTTGCTGTGTAGGTCCGTATTAGATGTGCCGACCCAGCATGTAGTGATTTCGACCTCTGCGTCTCGTGTTTTGCCAAAGGAGAAGCCCGGAATGCTCATGACCCTGCGACCCATGCCTTTCGTGTCATTGAGCAAAACTCTTTTCCCATCTTCGACCGGGAATGGGGTGCCGATGAAGAATTACTCCTTCTCGAAGGAGCAGAGATATACGGTCTCGGTTCATGGTCCGACATTGCCGATCATATTGGTGGATTCCGGGAAAAGGACGAAGTCCGCGACCACTATCTCCAAACCTATGTCGACTCACCGTGTTTTCCGCTCCCGAAGCGATGCGCCCCGAAAGATTGTGAGCTAGCCAACGAGATTCCCCGTGAAGAGTTCCAATCGCGCAAAAAGAGGCGAATAGAAGAACGAAGAGATGCGGCCAAAAATGCACCAACCCTGCAGCCCAAGACGAAACCCACGGCGAGTGTACCGAGTTGCCATGAAATTCAGGGTTACATGCCTGGTCGTTTGGAATTTGAGACCGAATACGCAAATGAGGCAGAAGAAGCTGTCCAGCTTATGCAGTTCGATCCTGGTGATGGATTGAATCCTAGGACCGGTGAGCTTGAGCCCGAGATGGAACTCAAGCTGACTGTGATGGACATTTACAACTGTCGATTGACACAACGTGTAGAGCGCAAAAAGGTCATCTTTGAGCACAATCTTCTCGACTATCGGGAAAACACCAAGCTGGAGAAGAAGCGCACAAAGGAAGAAAAGGACCTGCTCCAGAAGGCTAAACCATTTGCCCGGATGATGAACCACAAGGACTTTGAGGACCTCAACCAGGGTCTCATTGATGAGCTCAACTTGAGACAGGCCATCTTACAGCTTCAGGAATGGCGGAACAACCGGATTGGAGATCTTCGGAGTGGTGAAAAGTACGAAGCCGATAAGGCGTCACGCATCCAGAAGTCGATTCCCATGGGATCGATGGACCGTGAGCGCCTGGCATCTGCTCAGAGGTCAAAGCAGCCTCCCCCCGAGCCTCCCAGTGGAGCCGCCTTGCTTGTTGCCCCAGAGCTGCCCATCCGGCTGTCGCCGACACCCAACGGCGAGGTCAACGGGGACAGCAAGGCAACGACGAACGGCCAGACCAATGGCGTCAATGGTGTGAACGGTGTGAATGGAGTCAATGGGCATGCACCACCAAAACAGAAGTACACTGCGCAACCCATCTCAGGTGTACAGCCCCTGCAGCTGAGCCAGGACAATGCACCAGACTTGCATTTGCTCACACCTGAAGAAGCCAAACTGTGCGAGGTCATCAGGCTACAACCAAAGCCATACTTGATGATCAAAGAACAGATCCTCAAGGAGGCGCTCAAGACCAACGGTACACTGAAGAAGAAGCAGGCCAAGGAGATCTGCAGGTTGGACTCACAGAAGGGAGGGAGGATTTTCGATTTCTTTATCAACTCGGGATGGGTAGGCAAGGCGTGAATCGGCTGTTTTTATTTTGACTGAGAAATACCCTGAAGAACGGACTGGGGGCGTTTTGCGAAGATGCCTTGACTAGGTTGTTTGTTTGAAGCCGTTGTACTGTATACTTTTGTCTATAGATATTTATGAGAGTACGACTAGATCCAATGATTGTTCCAATACGTGCGTTTCCCTTTGGCTGTGAGTGCCAATGCCACCCCGCCATCTCATGTTGGCAAAGCCAGATTTCCTTGGTGGGGCAGGTGCATTAGCCCTTCTGTTGAGATGGACCTCTCAGAAGAGTCAAAGGCTTGATGAGACGCAACTCAGACTTGTTCAACCGTCCATGAGGCTGTTCAGGTCCATCAGCAAACCCTTCGTTTCACAGGCTCGCACCATGACTACCATTGCGACCCTCAAGCGGCTATCGGCCAAGTCTTTGTCAGAGAAGATTCTAGAGGAGGTGAACGCTGCGGACTCCACGTTTGCCATTATTGATGTTCGTGATGATGGTGAGTATACCTTCCAACGTAACATGTGCACCTCGATCTCCCTACATGTTGCCCATTCTCGCGTTGCGCTCAAGACGGCCAAATTTGAATCATGTAATATTAATTGTCACTAACCAGCTTTGCAGACTACATCGGCGGCCACATCAAGGGTGCAAGCAACATCCCTGCCCACACCCTCGACGCCATGATGGCGACCCTCGTGCGCCGCCTCAAGGACAAGAAGACAGTCGTCTTCCACTGTGCCCTCAGTCAGATTCGGGGACCCAGCGCTGCCCTCAAGTATCTCCGCGAGCGGGACGGCCTCCTGCGCTCCATGGGCGAGGATCCTAAGGGAGCGGATGGACAGGAGGTGTTTGTGCTGGATAAGGGGTTTTCTGGATGGCAGGAGTTGTATGGAGAGGATGAGAGGTTGACAGAAGGTTATGTGAAGGATTTATGGGATAATTACTGATTAGCGGTATCCAAGTCGTAGAGTTTGGCGAGGGTTCGTGCAATTTTGAGCAGGATCTCAATACAGCGGGGTATATTCCTCTCTCCAACTCTCCGCTCTTCTGACGGGTATCACTGCTCGTCATTGTTGGACTTCACTACTTGAAGCGATGTTGCCAGGTTTGTCAAAGACTGCTGTTTCCGACGACGGTAGTCCGAAAGGGAGGCTGCGAAGAGAAGCAGGAGGAAAACCCAGGCGTATCCCTTGCCCATGTACCTGCTATCCTTCCCCATCGAGTTCGGTATGGGATGCGGATCCTCCCAGAGAAGCGCCGAAGATGGTGAAGGCGGTGGGAGCAGAAGGGGTGGTGGCGGCTCTGGTGATTCTTGTTGTGCTGTCTTCGCCCAGTTTTCCCTCCACCTGTTTATTCTCCCCCTCGTTGTGGCCAAATTCGTCATCGCCGACTTCGTACTGGCTGTGGTGGTTACAGCGCCCATTCCTTTAGCCAGAGCCCCTGCTTTGATGACTGTTCCGGTTGAGATGGCGGCCATCCGAGAGGTTATCGGGACCGGCAACATCTCGAAAAGCCCGGTGATTCCGATGGTACAGGGTAGAAGCTTATCTTGGTCGAAGTCCGATGATCTCTGATTCAAAGTATGATCTACCTGATTCGCGGTAGAGGTGGAGATGGATGCTGGTAGACTGTTTATAGTTGATGTGAGGATCCAAGAATGAAGCGATGAGAGGAAAATATTGCTACAAAGAGCAAAATGGAGAGACAGATACTAGAATTAGGGCTTTCAATGTGTTGTTTTTCACCGAGTTTCATATGGAGACTTTACAAATGCATCAGGTACACGGGAGAGGGTAAAAAGCTCTGGAAGGAGGGGACCATGTCACAACGCAAAAGTCACAATGAAGTTGCTGGTTACCTACGAATAAGGAAGCCTACCTAGATCATCTTTCTGCCTACGCATTTGCCTGATGAAGCTCAAGGTTTTTTGAGAGTGTACTCTGGTAAATTTGTGCGTGTTTATGATCCATGAGATTCCGCAAAACGTTGGAGTTGAGTCTCAAAGTGTGTTAATTTAGTCACAAGAGCCCTCTATCCCGCAATAACCGGAAATGCAGGAACACGGTAACATGTGGATGCAAATCGAGTATCACAAAGAAACGTGATACAGATCAAACAATGTGGGATCCAAAGGGCATTGTAGAGCCAACTACAAAGTCGGCCTTCACCGTGAATATTGTGGTGTTGTTACCCTGAACAGCCTCACGATCCGACCCCTGTCAGCTATGACGCAACCAAGCCGCAAACTCCTGGGGCTTTTTTTTTAAGTGGCTGACCATTGGCCGGTGTCGCACTGGAAGAGGAGACTGCCGTCGTCCAAAACCTCCCCTCGCTTCACTTCCCACTAAATATTCTTTAGTTCCCAGCCTGTTTGTCTTGTTGACATGAAGCTAGCTGTTCCACGTGTTTCCTTCCGTTCCCATTGTTTCTTTTATCGGCGTTGTTTGTCTGGGCCTTCCAACAGACATCTATTGGGCGTTGTACATACCAACTACTTAAGACTGTCTATTTCGACTTCTCCCTCATCTTCTTCCTGCAACAACTCAACCGATCCATCCGCACAGATCCTCACCAGAACCAAGCTCAACTTTACCCCGCCACCGAGATCGCACCATCTATCGCATCCTACCGCAGACATGGGCTCACAGCCGGAGCAGAAGAAACGGAATGGGGCTGTGGACCTTCGTCCAGCTGAGGTTGCTGGAGACCTTGGTTTCACGCCCGTTATCCAGGTCTCTGGGCCATGGACAGTCGACAAGGTAGTCGAAAAGATCCCCGGTGATGCCCCTGTTGAAGGGTCTGAATCTCCGGTTCCTTTTTTCCACCTCCTCGAGCGACTCAAGACTACCAAGCGAGAAGGATGGCGACGATTTGGCATTGAGAGGTAACTTGCCTGGACTATGCTCTGCTGATAAGGTTACTGACATCACTAGGGGAGAATCCATCGCCGACCACATGTACCGCATGTCCATGATTTCCATGTTCGCCCCGCCGTCCCTCGCCCCGAAGCTCGACCTTGCCAAATGCATGAAGATGTGCTTGATTCATGACATGGCTGAGCTGCTCGTCGGTGACATCACACCCGTCGATGGCGTCCCCAAGCCCGAGAAGAGCCGCCGCGAGGCCGAGACGATGGACTTTTTGACCAAGAACCTTTTGCGAAACGTCGCTGGCGGTACAACGGGCGAGGATATCCGCGCTATCTGGCAAGAGTATGAGGACTCCAAGACCCTCGAGAGTCACTTTGTGCACGATGTGGACAAGATGGAGCTACTCCTGCAGATGGTCGAGTACGAGAAGCATGGCGACGGTAAACTTGATCTGGGCGAGTTCGCATATGTTGCAACTCGAATCACCCTCCCGGAGATGAAGGCCTGGGGCCAAGAAGTTCTCAAGGAGCGGGAGGCATTCTGGGGAAGCAAGGCCCACGTCCACGGAGAGCAGGGCGTTGACGGAGGAGTCGAGCCGGAGCGAAAAGGTCAGCAGGACGACTACTACTCTCGTGGCTGAGCTTCTCTTGCCTGGGCTTTTTTGAATTTGAGGACCAAGACAGGAGCTGGAATGATACCAATGGCCTTTGGGGGATTTTAAGGGATGATGGCGTCTGGACTGAAGGGAAGGGAATGGTACGGTACGGATCCTTAGAGGGCATCTGTTCACGCAGCATGAATAACATGGTTAATGAGCAAGCAAGAATAACGACAGTGTGTTTAGATAGCATTATGGATTCGATGGCCCAATATGTCGCTTTACCATGAGTGATGAGAGAGTAACGATGCCAGGAACCTGGATGCTTATATAATCGATCGTCCACATTTTCTAGACAAGACTTAGATGAAGCCTCCATTTCGGCGATCTCCTGGGACAACCAATACAGAAACACATGGTGGAAATGAACCAAATCAATCGCCAGAAGAAAAACTGCGGCTGGTTCCTCCCCCTGATCCATTGTCCCCGTTCTTTGTCAAAAAGCTAAACCCTGCCGATCTGAGTGGGCCAACATCACCCGCCATCCCCAACCAAAAACCCTGGGAACCCGCCGACGCAGGGGCACAGAGCTGGAGCTGCACTCGCTAAAGTGGCCTCGAGCAAAGCTTTGTCTTCCTAGCCACGCACTATTCGGCAGCGGTGAGTAAAGAGGCAAAAAGATCGGTCGGGGGAGGGAACAAGGTTGAGGAATGAAGAGAACCCAGCCTCTCGATACTCCCTGCGTTTCGTTCTCCAGGTTGCGACTGCGACTGCGACTCCCGTATCTTTTTTTTCTTGCATCTTACACCACCTGCAGCAGCCTCCACCAGCAAATTGAAACTCGGAAGCTCCAGGCAAGCAATCAGCTTAAGAGCTGCACCAATCATCCATCGACAAAGACGCTGGCCCCCCAACCGCAAACCACCCCTGTCAAAGAAAACAACCAAGTCGGCAAGCTGTTTGGCGCTGAACGTCACAAGACTGCGGCAAGCGGCAGACGGGCCTCGCTTTCAAGGCCCTCTCTTTCTTACTTGCATCCATCGCATCATACTACATACCTACAGTGCAGCGCCAAAGGCACAGGCAGATCACGTTCCTCGGGACCCAAAGTTTCGTTAGAGTTGCTGCGTGCAGGCAGGCAACCAAAAGGCAAACTCCTCATCCACAGGCGCTGAAGGCCATCTCTTTGTCAACACCAACACCCACCCACCCGCACACGGACAAGGCACAAGACCCAACTCCAAACAAAGACAGTCACGAGGCGATAACTCGACCATCGCCATTTGTCGTCTCTTCGCTCAAATCACGATTTCTCTATTGCGCTCGACCTCGAATTCATCACCGATTACCATACCGATTCTACAGACGACTCAGTTTCCCCCAGACCCGCTCTAAGGCGTAGTCCTGACATGTGTCTCGGCTGCCGCTGAGCTTCTGTTTATTCTTTTACAGCTTCCATCTCGCTCCGATCCTTGCGCTTTCGTGCGCATGACGCCCGCTATCCGCATTCCTACCTTTCAAGAAAAATGACCGTTCCTCCGCATTTCCACATGCCCGGCGCTTTTCACGGCGAGGGCGTCCATCCTGGGCTGTTTCGCCCGCCCATGTCGCCCAGCTCGAGTACCAGCTTCGGATACGCTGCCCCTCGCATCAGCGCCGCTCATGACGTGCACGCATCTAAGCGCAAGCGGAATCGCCATGACATGTCACGATCGCAGGATATCCGCATGGAAGGCGACCTCGACCATAATGGCTTCTTCAGTACACCTGTCGCGCAGACTAGAAGTGGCGATAGGCGCTATCAACTCGCCGGCCAGCTCGACACCCCGACCAGCGGCCCCTTCGAAAGCGGCATCCTCGGCGAGAGCATGTACTCGGACTCGGATTATAGAAGAGCTCTCGGATCGAAGAGAGCTCATGACGACATAGACCAGAATGTTGGCGGCCCCACGCCGCTCTTCAACCTCCCTCCGCAGCCGATGCCATCGCAGAGCTGGGGAAGCTTCGCATTCTCTACCCTCGGCGGTGTTGTTGGACGTGTGTGGGAGTTTTGCAAGGCGGGCGCATTCCGAGGCTTCCAGGCCGGCGGTGGTAAGGCCTTTTCGGTGTCTACCGGCAGAGTACAGGAACTGCCGGAACTACCCTCGATCGACGAGAAGGCGGATGAGAATCAGCATCTACCAGGCGGCTTCCCTCTCCAGGGAGATTACTTCAACCACCAGTCTGAGATCCCCGAGGACCCCATCAACAGCGGAGCATCTACTCCGACAGGACCGGCCCCGAAACGGAGGCATACTGATCATCGAGATGAGCTGGGTAGGAATTGGGTTCTGGTGAGTGACGATAAGCCAGCTCAGCCGAAACCTACCCCTCCAGCGCGACGTGCTTCCTATCGCCCGACCCCTCGATCGCGAAACACGGGCCCATCGATGGCAACCGGTCGACGCATCAGCACACCCGCCTCTCGATTCTCGTCAGCATCGACTCCGACCCAGCGACGACCGGCCAGTCGCCCAACTAGCCGCCTTTCGCATGTTCCCTCGCCTTCGCTGCCCTCCCCGATCCCAGCGTCAACCGCATCCTTCGCATCTTTCACTGGTCCTCGATCTCCTTCCCCTAGCAAGATCCCTCAACCTACCCGACGTCGAAACACCATGGCCCCGTCTCCCAGCCCAAGCAACATGTCCCACCGCCGCTCTCACAGCAACGCCTCGACAGCTTCGGCACGTGCTTCAGTTGAAGCTAGCCCTCGACTTGATGCTGAAGCCAAGCATCTTGCTGCCCGTCGTAAGATGGAAGAGCGGGACACAGATGTACGCATCAACGCCTTCAACAAGCAGCTACAAGACATGATTCGCCAGGGTCGGGAGGCCCTAGGTACGACGATTGAAGTGGAAGGCAATTGGGAGGATGAACTATAAGCGTTCCACCACCAACGACACGCTTACAGCATTTAGATCTTTGATGATGCCCGTTTTGTCCTTTTTGTTTTCACGATGTTTCCACTGATACCCTCCCATTCTTTCTTTGGGCTGAAATTTTCTCGAAGCTTAAGTATCGTTGTCGGAAGTCTGGTTGGACTGCTGAATGAGATGGATCTTACGAGGGAGTTTTCTGTTATCTGGTCGGCGTTGAAAGAGAATGGAGGGATTTGTCTCCTGGTCTTCGTTGGCCACCTTCTTACGTTCTGCTCTAGGGATTGACTTGACTGGTGTTTACTTTATGCCATTTTACGCCTTCTCTTCTTGTCACTTCTATTCACTCAAACAAACGGTTGAATCGAAAGCTTATGATCGAAACACCGCCTTTTTATAACATTTACGATATGAACCGGCTGACAGTACGAGCACGTTGTGCACGACACGAATGACCTATACGTCGAGGCCTTTTAATAAAAGTTACACATTGCCTCGCTATACTCGCTTCGTTTTCCTCGAGATCTTTCGTCTACGATACGCCCGATTTTCGACCTCACTGCGATGTCCTCTGGAGCCAGCGTATTGCTCGAGGCATGGTTGTCACACAGGAGGAGGGTTTCGTGGACCTAAATGATTGCATCTACCTTTGCTCAATAACTGAATAGGACTTGCGCGACTCAAGCTGATCTTGATGAGAGTCTATAACCATCTCTCTGGATCCAAGTCCAAATCCAATGGCGCTGTATCCAACATATTCGCAAGTTCCAACGCGGACGCCATCGGCCAATCCCATACATTCCACTGAAGTTGCTCGAGATCAGGCGGCACTTGAAGATCTGAGAATATCTTTTTGCGCAGCAAGTCCAGCACCTCGGCACACTGAGCCACATGGTTCCCGACATCATCCGTGTGTGTATGAAGCTGTCGCAGCGTCTCGATGCACGACTGGATGAGACTCTCATCTTGGTCGACCGACACTGGATATCCTTTCCAACCAGCGAAGAGTATTGTTAAGCCTGATTGCCAGAGCATATGTATTCCGTTGGGGTAGAGAAGCGTCACAAGGAGACTTTCTGGCAAGTCGCTTGCAGGATACTCTGCACCTTGGCGGTCGGCTCCCATCATGGCTAGGCCAGCTGATAACAGTCTGACGAGAGTGGCGGAAGCTTGACCGCAGGCTTTGAGTGAAGGGACGAACTGCGCATCGGCGACCGTGAATGAAAGAGCTGGTCGATGGACATGAATTGTTGCGACGCAGTGCGCGACCCTCAAGAATATCGCCTCAAGCGACATGTTTACGACCGGCGTGGCTAGTTCAGGGTCCATATCAGGCTCAAGGACTACTCTCTCCCACATATTAAGTTCGGCTTGCAGATGAGCGATCTTGGACACTCCACCACGGCGACGGGTAGTGGTGTAAAGGTCTTCAAGTGTCCGTCCGATGATGCGGGCGAGCTTGAACAGGCTGATAGCCGTGTCAACTTGAGACCTTTCCCCTGGCAAAGGAAACTCGACGTGTGTTCGTGACAAAAGGTCATGGTCCACACTTGTTGGGAGATCCGTATCGACATCTTGGTCGCGTATTAATCGAGGCATGCCATGATAGGCACTCGAGAATCTGGAATGGATTCAGCAATATGCACTTCAAAAGAGGTGTGATACTGACGCGTCTAGTGAGTATTGACACCACCAAGCCCGCCTTCGCAGCTCAGTCTCCAGAGGATCAAACTTGAAGCGATGTGAATGGCGATGAAGTCCTAGAGTCTGAGCAAAGCGCGTTGCTACCCCGGATATGTGGGATGCTGTCGAGTAGCGCCCAGATAGCTGGAGGTAGATCTGCATGATGACAAGTCCCTGAAGGCTTTGGAGGCTTGGTTGATCAATAACCCTGTCTAGAAAAGCTGTGGCCATGGTATAGAAGCGCTCAGACTGGCATAGAAAGTGATGGTGCTGTTGAGAGCAGTCTCCCTTCTGGCCAATTGTTCCGAGGGCAAGCAGCCCAAGGACTTGATGTAGGATGATATTGCTGGAGCTCGGGGCCTCGTATAGCCCAAGTAGCCTCTGTATAGCATCTATCGTCGATGATTTGTGAACAATGGGATATAGCGGCGTCCATCTGTTAATAGTAGCCTCTACAATCTCCACCGTGTTTGGTGGTAGTTGTCGGACCAAGTCTGAGACTACAGGCGTGAGAGGGTTCTGAACAGAGGACCCCCATGGGCTGTGTAAATACAAGCCGTAGGCGCAGCTGGGGAACGCGTCTTTGTGCATCTGGAGAAGTTGAAGCTGCTGCTCAGCCTGGCTGATAAAGTGAACGCCAGTAGTTGAACCTCCAAACATGGAAGCTTGTCGATCATCTGCCACGAGACGTCCCATATGACCGATCACAGGCTCACTTGCTGACCTAATCGTGACGGGTTGGGTTCTGCTCATCGAGCTGCTGGTCCCTGAAGCGTTGGTTATTAGGGGTAGGGAAAGCACCTGGCTTGTCTGCTGGAGCGGAATAGACTGTGACGGGACGATATTTTGAGATATCGGCGTTGACGCTTCCGCAGCGCTTTGAGAATGGTTTGGGGGCGTCTGACGACGTTGCTCAATGCCTTCGGCCTCGTAAAAGCTGCTCCCAGTTAGAGAAGTAAACTCGTTACCTTGAAATATCTTGCCTTTTCCGTTTCCTATTCCTTTTCAACTTGGCTGTAGTTACACAGACAATGCCTGCTTGAAGGCAAGGAGAGCACTGAGAGAGTTAGTATAGGAGACATGAAGCAATGGCTCTCTATATTACATCATTGTCTTGACCATGGCATCTGATTTTTCTCCTGAAAGAATGTTAGTCGAGGCCATGCAAGTGAACTTCTGGGTGAGTTGGAGAAGATCCATACCGCCGACATCGGTCACTATAAGACTTGTGTTAGCTTAGATCAGTATTGATATCTGAGACAGTTCAGACTGACCAGACTTGACCCGGAACTCTGCCAACAGGCGAGTCCGAGGAGACACTTTCAACAGTCGAGGCCATGAGAGAGAGGTTGGTTGTTAGGATTCAAGTTTGTTGTACCTGGTGATCAGTCCAAGATTACGAAATGGTCATGCCAGGTACAATGCGGGGTCACACTAGCCGAAATTTGGAGAAACCGCTAATAAGTGGAATTATTAGCCAGGTTTTAGCAACTAACGTTATGTATCATGGTTCTACTCGGTACAGACGAACTAGGCATTTGTACAAGCTTTCCTTGCATTCAACGTGCTCGTATATAAACGAGACTTTGGTTATACCCCTAAAGTATCATAGCGCCAAGCTGGTACTAGGATAGACTCCATATAGCCTTTCAGACTTTCAGTAGGCGTAAAGGGTAACGGCCTCATTTTCCGACTCTCGAATCTTCTTGTTCAACCGCATCAACCAAACTCTCATAGCCCAAGCACACATAATGCTAGTAACAGCAAATCCAACCATGCTAGAGAAACCCATCCTATACGCAGGATCATCTGACTTGGGCCAGAGGTATGCACAGTAGATGTATGCCAAGTTGGCCGTGACGTTGACAAGAGCATATGCAACAGACTTCTTCTCAGGGGTCTGAGAGAGGGTGTTGCTCACCCAACCGAGAATAACGGATCCGACAGAGTAAGCACCCGTTGCATATAGGAAAGTCGCTGTGTAGCGTGCCGCTAGGTCGAGGGTTGCGCAAGACATTACGAAACCAACAACTGCTAGGGAGAGACCGGCTGTGATGTGCCAAGTACGCTCGTTGAAGTGGCCCGAAGACCACGCGAATGGAATACCAAGGATTCCAGAGACAAAATAAGGAGGAGCGGTAAGAAGAAGAGCAGTGGTGGACTTGAAACCCATGGACCTGATGATAGTAGGGAAGAAATTGTTGAAAGAGCAAGCACTAGATTGGTCAGTTTCGATTCTCAGATCAAGATTTCAACACACGAACCTGATGTGGAGATTCTGCATAAGACAGAAGAGCCAAGTGCGAGGATCACTGCAGGCTTGCTTGAGACCTTCCCAGGTTGAGCCTCGAGTCTGCTCGCCGACGGTATCTCGCTTGATTCGTTGAATACAGAGCTCACGCTCCTCAGGTGTGAGCCAGCGGGTTTGTGAGGGATCGTCTGGGAGAAGGAAGAAGCCGAACATGGCGACGATGGCGGTGACGCAGCCTTCGATGATGAAAAGCCTATAGTCTTTGGTCATTATAGATACTTTGTAATGAGAGGAGGTCACGCGTACCATTGCCAGCCTGCAATTCCCTTGACCTGGTCGAGTGTGGAAAACGTGGCTGCGGCGATGAGACCTGAGCATCCCGTGCTCACAACCTGTCCAGTATACAGCAGCGAGATTCGCGTGGCGAGTTCCTTTCGTGTGTAATAAATCGACAGCAAGTACAAGGCGCCAGGGTAGAAAGGCTAAAGACACCGAGTTAATTTCCGAAGGTCAAGTTGGGTGACAAGACTTACAGCTTCAACAAAGCCAAGGAAGAATCGACAAGCAATCAGACCGTTGTAGTTCTTGACAAGTGCAGTGCAAGCTGAGACAGTGGCCCAGCCGATCATGCAGATGGATAGATAGATGGAAGGTCGAGTTCGTGTCATGAACATGTTGGAGGGAACTGGGCATGTCAATCTAGGCATTCTTGTGGGGAGCAGAGACGAGTTTACCTTGCATCAGAAGATAACCAACAAACAGGATCGAAATGGCCGTGTTGTACTGAACGCCTTTGAGATTTAGGTCTTCTTCGAGAGTATTCAATCGAGCTTGGGGCAGGGCGTTTCGGTCGAGGTAGTTGAGAAAGTACATGGCCCAAAGAATGGGCTTCACTTGTTAGCAACCGCATATGAATTGTTCCTGAGAAACATACCATGATCATTCTGTCAAGCTTCCGGACAAGAGCAATCTCAGCGGGATCAGTTTTGGCAGCAGCACCAGAGTAATCACCACGATTAACACCTGGATCATCTTTTTCGAGCATCTTTTCGTCGTGGATTGTTTCAAGCTCGGAGGGCTTCATGTCCTTGGACAGTCGAGAAGTAGCAGCCATGATGTGCACAATAGAGAGTGATGATGGAAGAGGCAGGAGATGAAGTGCCTTGAAGTCTGGGGAAATAAGAAGACATGTTTGCATCTATATACTCCCCAGACCACACTCTCCAATCCAGACCGATCATCTTTTAGACCCGAGTCATCACCCCCATGGAGAAATTCCCAGCCTTCTGGGGAAAATGCGGAGAAGAACGGTGTAAAGTCGTTGGATGGTTGATTGGTTACGCCGTTATCCCGCTATCCCGCTATTCCGTCAGCTTATCCCGCTGCAACGCCGTAGCATCGACTCCACAGGTGGCATTGAGACGGCGGAATAGAGGATTTAAAGTGGCGGGATTGAGGGATTAGGTTGTTTGATTGGTGATTGAGTTGTGGGCTATTGCAGGGAGGAAATGCATAAAACGTCGACTCCCGTATGTCCTTGGTTCTATACCTATTCTTGACTCTTGAGTAACTTGCATGACCAATTATCATCATGGCTGCCGCTACTGTCTTTGACTCTACCCTCTTTGGGAACACATTTGGGACCGAAGAGATTCGAGAGTGCTTCTCTGAACGGTCATACGTTTCTAAGCTCATCGAAGCAGAATGTGCTCTCGCCCGAGCTGAGGAAGACGAGGGTGTCATTCCTCAAGGCACTGCTAGTGTCATTCAGAAGCATAGCCATGTCTCCAAGATAGACTGGCCTTTGTTGGCACAGAAAGCCGAGATTGTAGGATATCCTATCCTCGGTCTCGTGGAGCAGATGGCTTCATGGGTTCCTCACCAAGAGGGTAAGTGGACTTCCTTAGTATGAGACTGATAACTGACATTTTCTAAGCTGGATACATCCATTGGGGTGCTACTACACAAGACATCATGGACCTGGCCTCTCAACTACAGATCAAAGAAGGTCTGGTAATTGTAGAGCGTCTCCTCAACGAGACAGTCACCATCCTCGAATCCATGACATCAAAGTACCGCGACACATCAATGGCAGGCCGAACACATCTGCAACACGCCCTACCCATAACCTTTGGCTACAAATGTGGCGTCTGGCTTGCCGGACTACGACGTCACGCCGAACGCCTGCAGCAGATCAAGGACCGCTGTCTGCTCGTGCAGTTTGGCGGTGCAGCCGGGACTCTAGCTTCTTTGGGGACTTCGGACAGTGGGATTCGAGTTAGAAAGAGGTTGGCTGTTATCTTGGGTCTTCGGGATCCTGTGATTACTTGGCATGTTGCTAGAGATACCATTGCGGAGGTTGTCAACTTTTTGGCTTTGGTTGGTGGGTCGTTGGGCAAGATTGCTCTTGACTTGATCATGATGTCTTCGAACGAGCTAAACGAGGTGAGCTTCTACATTGGTATATGTTCGAACAGCTGGCTGACCGTGTCTCTAGGTTGCTGAACCATTTGTTCCTCATCGAGGAGCATCTTCAACAATGCCCCAAAAAAGAAACCCAATCTCAAGCGAGATAATCCTAGCCCAATCCAAAATCCTCCGAGCACAAGCAGGACTAGTCCTCGACGCCATGGTATCAGACTTTGAACGAGCTTCAGGTCCTTGGCATCTAGAATGGGCAGCACTGCCAGTAGCTTTTATCTCGGCAGTTGGATCACTTCATCAAGCCAACTTTGCCCTCTCTGGTCTACAAGTAAACCAAGATGCCATGAAGGCTAATCTTGAGTCGACAAGGGGTCTCATTGTTGCTGAAGCTGTCATGATGAAGTTGGCTGTGTATGTGGGTCGACAGGAAGCACATGAGATTGTTTATGGGGCCTGTGTGTCGGCGTTGGATAAGAATACTTCGTTGCTTGAGGCGTTGGAGAAGGTATCGGAAGTCACACAGCATCTTTCTTCTGAGGAGTTGTCGTTGTTGTGTGATCCGAGTCAGTATCTTGGTTGTTGTCAGCTGATGGTGGACGAGCTGCTGTCGTCCTCTGACGGTGTCAAGACGAATGGGAAGGCAAATGGTAAGATGAATGGAACGAATGGGACAACGAATGGGACGACAAATGGTCATCATTGAAGGACTTTTGGATGTATGGGATGTGTAAAGAGATAGAGACATAGAATTCATTACTATTTAGAAACGAGTATTAGTTACCTCCCATGGAACGCAGCGATAATAGCATCACCTTTGAAGAATTCGGCTCGACAAACATCGTATGCAACTACCCCTGTAAATAAAAATATCAAGTAATCGGACGACTCCAGTTATACAACGGCTTACAGCGGCCTTTCCATGAATGTTTGCCCAGATGCAAGCCCCTATCTTCAGGACAAGCCAAGTTTCGTAAAAAATGCAGCCCAATCCGTAAAGTAACAAGCCACCTGCCATTCACATTGGTTATTAGGTTAAACAACGTACCACATTGATAGGTGACGGACATCAACGGCTGCAGTGTGGTTTTGGGCCATGGTAGGAGAGGTGGAAACAACCAAGCACCTGCGTCCATTGTTATCAAGGATACGGTCCTTTTGGAGAAAAGCTTTCTTGAGGCGTTAAGAGCCCGTCATGGAGTAGATAGTCAGGCCCGAGAGCCTTGTCGAATTTGAATTGCTGCACTATAAAACATTCGGTGTTGAGGCTATTGATCCATACTAGGGACGTTCCGCCCCCTATTTTATCTTTATGGAGCTGGCCTGTCCGTCATGCATTTGACTCTGGTTGTCATCCTGTGTAGCCTGCTATTTGCAGCTGCTCGGTGGTCACAAGAGCAAAAAGATGTCCCTATCGGGGTTGCCATTCACAGCTGCACCCAGAAAGATGTGATTGCACTCACATTTGACGATGGACCTTTCTATTACACCGAATTACTCCTGGACCTCCTTGCTGAAGCTGACCTGCCAGCTACGTTCTTTGTCAACGGGAAAAACTGGGCAAACATTCAGGATTATCGCTCTACAATCATTCGAATGGTCAAGGAAGGGCATCAAGTTGCCTCACACACGTACGTCTCTTTGAATCTCATACGAGTCCCCGTTAACAAGCTCCTAGCTATGGTCATCCTAACTTGGTACACCTCGATGAGGCAAACGTCAAGCTAGAAATGACGAAACTGGAAGACGAGTTCATCAAAATCCTCGGCAAATTCCCCATCTACATGCGTCCACCGTACTTGAGCCACAACACACAGACCCTAAAAGTTCTAGGCGAACTTGGATATAAAGTCATCGATGCTGATATCGATACCCTTGACTGGCGACACAATGCACCTCATGCCGTGGGCCAATCCTTGGAACTATTCTCGGGTAGGCTATGGAATGGAGGATCTATTGTTCTTATGCATGATATTCACCGTAGTACGGTTGAGAATCTGGTGCCGTTGGTCATCAAGCGCCTTGCACAAAGTGGAAAACGAGGTGAGCTTTTTTCTTGTTACATATAACTTGAAGCTTATGCTTTATCAGCTGTTACCATTGGGGAGTGTCTTGGGGATCCTAAAGAGAACTGGTATCGGGAATCACGTTCTGAGGTCAAGTATTTGGTCAAGGATCATTCGAAGACGAATAAAGATTGGCACGTGTATAAGATTTGGAAAGCGAATAAGCTTACTTGGTCTGAGTAGATATGTGTGGATGAATAGGGGGCCTCTAATATCTATCCTCACTAGGAGTCTTCTTGGGAAAAGCGAAGAGGACAAACTTCAGGCCTACGATTTCATCGCCTCTCAACCTTTGCTCCCAAGGAAATTCGTACAGGGTAAAATGAAAGATGTCTCCAATCGCTTGGGTTCGTATAGTCTCTTAGCCGATTGGCCCGGTTCTTGACGCCATCCATCTCGCAATGCACGCCATACAACTCAACAACAAATGACGAATACCAAATACCGATAAGCGCGATGGCACAATACCCGAGATTATCAACTCATGCACTTTATCCCCCGCATCGACATGATTGATAAGCTAAACCTGTATTATTTGGAGATGTGACGAACCAATCCCAGCCGGAACTCACTATCATGACCTCGCAGGTGTGCGCAATCTTTCGTAGAATGATGAAAACGAACCCATGAAGCCGAGGGTTCTGATATAAGTAACAGCTCAACTCTAATTCGCAACAAACAATTGACAACCTTCAACTCTGCCTCCTCTCAAAATGGCTCACCTCGAATCTCGAAAGCACATCTCCCCAGACTCTGGGTTCCCAGTGACCATCCACCCTCACTTCAACGCCAAGATCAAAGAATGGACCCCTCCGGAAGCTTTGCGTGAGGAGATAACCCCTCCCCGTGACAGAGCGCACTTTGCAGACCCTGAAAAGAAGGCTCTATTTTCCGTGGCAAAGAAGACGGATCTCACAGAATCTATCGGATCGGTTTTGGAGAATGTTCAGTTGTCACAGTTGACGCCTCAGCAGTTGGATGAACTTGCTTTGTTGGTTAATGAGCGGGGTGTTGTCTTTTTCAGGGATCAAGACCTTGACACTGAGAAGCAAGTCAAGTTATTCGAGCACTACGGTATTCTTGATCGTCATCCCGCACAGAAAGATGTCAAGCACGTCGTGATTCGGGGAAGTACACAAGATCATCGAGAGATCGCCAAGTATACACCCTGGCCTTCAGGTGACTTTCACGCAGACACTTCCTTTGAAATCAACCCTCCTTCTTATTCTCTTCTCCGCATGGAGGAGCATCCTGAAGTTGGAGGTGACACTGCGTGGATTTCTGGTTATGGACTTTATGATACTTTGAGTGATGCTATGAAGAGATTCGTTGAGGGTCTTCATGCTGTCCACACTTCACGAGTGAGTATGGTTCTTACTGGAAAGGAATATGGCATTGACATTGTGGTAGTTGCAATACGATACCATCCTCGACCTTTGGGGAACAGGACCGAATCGTCCACCTATCGATACTCACCATCCAGCTGTGCGGACTCATCCGGTCACTGGACTAAAAGCCGTCAACGTAAACCCCGGCTTTGTGACTGGATTTGCCGAGTTGAAAAAGGTGGAATCAGGTGAGCAAACCGGAGAACAACACAATCTTTCAGACACTAATTCACTTCAAGACAAACTACTCGACTTCTTTGCCTACCATCTTCACTCCGCCGATGATCACTATGTGAGATGGAAGTGGACAGTGGGTGCCGTAGCTATGTGGGACAACCGGTATGTCACCAAGTAACCCATGTTTAGTTCTACTACTTACAACCCTCAGATGTGTTCTTCACCGTGTGATCCCTGGAACCTACGACACACCTCGTCGAGGTATTCGAACGACAGTCTTTGGAGAGAAACGTGAGTCAATATGCTAATAACTACCTGCATTTATCTAACGATTCTTAACAGCCTACTATGATTCGAACAGTGAGGGGCGTGCTGAACGTGAGGCAAGACTTCGAGCCGCCGCAAAGAAAGAAATCAATGGCGAAGGAGCAGATTCGAAACCTACACTCGAAACTCCCGCCTGATTAGTTTAGCAATCCATTTGGAATGTTGCAGAATTTCTCAGGCTATATAGCAATGGTTTAACTGATTCCCAAATTCATCGTCCTCGGTATTGCACATGAACTAACCTGCCACTATTTACGTGCCTTAATGTACACCTTGAATCCCTTGGGTTTGACAAACCAATAGTTAAGGGTCTCCAACTCTGCCACGTTAAAGTTGTTATTAGGAAACGAAAAGTCAAAGTCTCGAATAATTCGTGGTATCAACTTGGATATCTCCATAGTAGAGATGTGTCTTCCGATGCAAGTTCTTGCGCCCATGCCAAACTTGACAAGTGGTCAGCCATGTTGTCTCACGGGAGAGGTAGTTACTTACTGGCATCCAGTGACGGTTCATTGCATCGAGCTTTTGCTTGTCGCCTTCTAGCCAACGCTCGGGGCGGAATACATCTGGGTCAGGACCAAAGATTGTCGAGTTGACATGCTCTACCCAAGTGTTGACGCCCACAATCGTCTAGTAGAGTTAGTCTCAAAACTGGTATGAAAGCAAAGAACAAACTTACCCCTTCAGGGAAGAATTGCCCAGCAATTGTTGCGCCGCCTTTAGGAACCACCCGTTCCAAAGGTTGCCCAGTAGCAGGGTGCAGCCTCAAACCCTCCTTCAACACAGCTTGTAGATACTCCATGTCCTGAGTCTCCTTGAAACTAAAATGCCTGGGGTCTGTTGCTCGTTTCTGATGCTCTTCAATTTCTTGCCGAAGTTTCCGAGTTACTTCCGGGTTCTTCATGAGAAAGAATAGAATCGCAGAAAGACTGATACCGGTGGTGTCTGACCCAGCTGTCATGTTTGATGCACATCCACTAAGAACATACCAAGCGTCATATGTAGCCGGATCCTTTCTGTGCCGAGCCACATACTTGGAAAGAAAGTCCATCCGTTGAATGTCCTCATTCTCAATGTCTAGGTTCTTTGGCTTGGACTGGTGCTCCTTCATACATCGCTCTGTAAACTGGATGACATATTGTATCCCAGTACCAGAATTCCCGGCAAACCAGTTGCGGATGGCGAATAATGCGGGATGCATCCAAGAGAAGATGCCGACTCTGCATGCGTAGGCTAGGAACCCTTCTAAGGAGGCCATTATGCCGGCTATGTCCACGCCTTGGTCGAGGAAACCGAGTCTTGTCGAGTATGTGATCATGCTGATAACGTCAAAGGCATAGCACTGGAACCAATGGCCCATATCGACCAACGGCTTGCTCCCTGTAGAGTTCGGATCTGCAGCCATCTCTCGGAGTCTTTGATCGAACAAATCGGCACATTCGTCTACAAAATCTTCGTACGAGATCAAAGCAGACATGGCATGTGTGCTCTGGTAGAGTCTTCGCAACTGAGAATGCTCCTTGATATTCTCATGAGCAAAGATAGATGGCTGATTAGGGTCGGGAGTGGTGAATGTCCGATAGAAGGAGGACTTGGCAAACTTGTCAGCTTTGCCGACCCCATAAATGATCTGAGCTGCCTCTGGGTGGTCGAAGCTATATCGATTGGGTCCATAGCGAACAATGGGACCGTATTGTTGATGGAGATTGATGTTGTCGCGTTCAAAGTGTCCTTGAGATACTCGATTGAGGTACCATAAATCTGTGAAGCGGGCTAGAGTAGGTCCGGGGACGTTCTTGAGAGGAGAGAAAAAGGCTTGATAGACACAAGATAGAACTTTGAGTGCGACCACCAGTGCTAAAGAGCACAAGGGCACAAGATAAATGAGGGCTGCCATATTCTCGACGAATGGGTAAATATGTCTTACATTGTTTTGTTCAATTGGGATATGCGACCACTTTAAGAGAAGCCCTTCCCGTGTGGTCCCGTGTGGGGATCCGATACTCCATCTCACTCTGGTGTACTCCAATTCTGGGCACCAATTATATGAAGTTATTGACCGATGCGGGGAGCCGAGATCATCATGTAAGTGGGTTTATATAAGTCGGTGGGTGTCTGTTTGGTCTGTAATGATACCGTTGCTCTTGAGAGAAGTTTTGGTGGCTCCTAAAAGTGCGTTATCCATGGTGTGCTGGCCGCAATTAGTGTTCTATTGCTGTGATGGGAAACTCCATTAATGCGCCTAATGAACATAGTAGAAGTGTATTGGTAAATGCTATATATGAACCAAAGCCGGACTGCATGAATAGCTCCCCCGAATTATCCTTGGCGACTGGGCGTTGATTGCTGGTGGAGGACTGTTGTCATGTCTCAAAGCTGCTTCTCTACAGGCTGCACAGGGGCTCCTGTATGCACTGCAGATGGTGTGTTCAGCCAATCGGGGAGCACCATTCTCAATACCACATCTAGGGCATACTTGACCGCTTCCCGCTGACTGACAACAACAGCACCACCTCTCCAAAACACCATGGCGCTCGTTAAGGACTTGCACGAGACTCAAAAACTACTCATACAAATGTCCGGTGCGCCCGGTTCCGGCAAAAGCACCATAGCGAGATTACTCCGACAGTCAATCGGTGGGGTTGTCATTGACCACGACGTCTTGAGATCAGCCCTTCTCGAAGACAGCGACGTCCCATTCGACCAAGTAGCCAAACGCGCATATAATCTTCAATGGAGACTCGCAGAGGATTTCATGAAGCAGGGACTGAACGTCATCATTGACAGCACCTGTAACTTCCAAGAGGTTCTCGATCAGGGTTCGGCCCTTGCTGGACAGCAGGGCTTTGCTCATTGGTATGTCGAGTGTAAAGTTGAGGATATCGACCTTCTGGACGAAAGATTGCGCACGCGAGATCCCATGAAGAGTCAGCGAACAGCCGTCGATTGTCCCCCTGCAGCAGCGAGCAGCGCTCGTGTAGGTGAGGATTCTCGGGCGCTCTTTAAGAAATGGATTGAGAGCCCGTGCCGTCCTAAAGGCAATGCCATCATGTTGGATTCGACAAGCAGTCCAGAGGTGAATCGAGCCCTTGTCTTGAAGAAGATTGTTGGTTGAGTGGTCGGTATCGAGGTCACGTCACGGGCCATGGGCCTTGACCAGTATGGATGCTTCAGATTACCCAGCAGGGAAGATCCAGAACTCGCTCAAAATGCCGTGGGTAGTTTCTAAAATGGCGGCACTATTGAGGTTTCTGAAGTAGGTAGTGGACTTGGAGGAGTCAAGGTGGTGAACAGTGAGTCACAGCCCCGCGCTGTTTGCTTTGCAGCCCCTTCAAGTAGGTCGGAGAGAGCGCAAAGATCACAACAAGTAACTAGGGGTATTTACAATGAGAATATATTTAATTCTTGCATCCTTTCATCGTGCTGCGTATTTTCGTGGCCCAAACCAGCACCCAGCGTCTCGTCGTCCGTCTTACATGCTTCTTGGGTCGTATCTCGACATCCAAAGTATATGTCATAGCAATGAGTTCGACTTCACAACAGCATTCAGCTGACGGCGGTTCGCGAAACATCGTTGACTGTACATTGGACGACGAATTGCTGAGGACGCGTTGCCCCTCTTGACAATGGTCGACATGCAAGCGTGCCACGGCATTTGCTCGGGAAACTGGATCTGCAGCAGTCCTCACCAAGCTATTGAGAGAGATTTTAACTTTTCCGGATTTATCCTTTCTCTCATCTTTTGGGGGCATTATCCGACATGCCATGAGCTCCGTCGGCTCTTTGCATGAGTATGCCGCGGCGTTCAAGCATTGCCCCAAGGTCATCCGTGGCATCATCAGCATCAAAGTCGATGAATACAGATGTAGGACTCTCTTCAAGACCTTGACCACGGCTGCTGCAACTCCCTTGGCTATTACCCGCACCTAGTCTCATGCAAGAGAGCCTGCTACATGCGTTCAAATACGGGGACAAGCATTCTCTGTGAGGGGACACTACATCTCCACGAATACCAGCACCCTACCTCGATACTCCGGGGCGCGAGATGTAAGATCCCAGTAAGAGATTGAGTTAGTGGAGGAAATTAGTGAAAATAGCTAAACACTCCTAGTGATACGTTCTATGCACCACTGACACGTAAACTGGCACCTTTCCAAAAACAACGTCCACATCAACAATCGCGTGTCGTTGCGTAACCACCATGGCTGAAGAAACTCGAGTGGATATCACCCTCCCACCGAGCACCGGGCCGCGGAGGGAGGGGCACCAGCGGGGAGATGGCGCTGGTCACGGGGAGCTCGGGTGGTCGCATGAGCAACGCGGTCTAGAGCCATAGTTGCTGATCTGATGCGGAACTCGGGGGCGAGAGCCGAAAAAGGCGACGAGCCGGGAATAGCGTGATCCTCGGGGAGAAGTGGAATGTTTGATGAATGTCGCCTCTTGGGGGTTATTGGCTGATGCGGGTACGCTATTGGGGATGCATGTCGGGGACTTGGTGAGATGGAGAAGAGAGATTTTGACAGTCGATGTCTTGGAGATGCCTTTACAGGGACTGCCATACTGTTGTACACAACACTGGGTGAAGTTATTCACGCAGTAACATTGAACAATTCAATCAAGGAACCTGGTGGAGTCATTTTCCGTGGGGGTTCAACCAAAATCTCGCTGCCTGAGGCTATCCCCAATCCCGCCATACTGGATCCCATGCCACTCCCCTCCCCTCCATATCTGATCCGGCTAGATCCATGAACAAGGCCCTTGCTTGCCTATGGATATCGGGGAAATCGGGGAGTTGACAGGATGGACGCACGCAAGACGGGGAGGGGCCACTGACGAAAAAAACGCCAATGGGGGTAGCCGATGACCGATGCCCGTCGAGAAACCTGAGACTATATCCATGCAATCTTGAGATACCGGCAACACTAAATGGACATCTCGAGATGAGAGATTGCGTGATGCAAAGGAAGATATCACAACTGTCTCGTATTCTAACAACATGATCTACTCTAATAGTTAGAAACATGACGTCTCGTGTTCTTCTTCCTCTTCTGGACAATTGTCCCAAAACACACACCCCCCTTCTCTCTTCATCCCGGCGTGTCCGTCCACCCACCGACAGTCCGACATCCGTAGCCCGCCGATCCGCCACCCTCGGCGGCCGGCTCGCTCAAGAGTTAACCCAACCTCACGAATGAGCTCCCAGAGAAAAAAAATCGAGATTCCAGTTCCCTTGTCCTCCTCGGAGTTGATCCAACAACCCCCTCCTCCCTCCAATCCCCGAGAATTAATCAAACGCAGTTTCCTTTTTACTCTTTCCCCGACAACCCGTTCCTACACTACCACCTTTCATGATTCTTCAGCAGCCATGACCAGGACCAGCACAAAGGCAGCCGGCAGCGGATCCTCGGCGGCTACTGCCCCCCGGCGTTCGGTAGCCGGCCGGCCTTGTAAGGCGAGGTCGCTCGCCTGTCGAGAGTGTCGCGACCGCAAGATTCGCTGCGACGGAGCGCGTCCCGTGTGCGACTCTTGCTGCAGAAGAGGTCTCGGTGCTGATCAGTGTGTGTACCCCGAGATTGAACACGAAGGTTCTATCGCCTCGTCGCGGAGGTTAGTATTTAACAACACACGGACAAATCGTATCATGGACGTTGGGCTGATCTGGTATCAAGTTACATTCGCGCCCTTCAGAAGAGGGTTCAGGAACTTGAGGAGAAGGAGAAGCAGCTTGTAGGTTTCTTATGTCAACTAACACTGTCGCATAGTTGACTCATCCCTCTTATAGGAACTCGCTGCCCAGGGCCGAGATGCCTTTGCCGCAACTACGCCCGCACACGATGATGCTTGGAGGAAACAATCTAGCTCCCCCGGTGCAGTATCCGAACAGCCTTCACGACCTGTCAAGCCTCTGGATCATGTCCTACCTCCCATCCATGGCGACTCTAGCTATCCCCTCTCTGGCTTCCCAGCCGGAGCCATGGCTCAGGAACCTGCCGGCTACTACTCCCACCCTCACCACATGGGCGCCAGCCCTCCATTAACCGATGATCTTGAAGATGCCTCGCATGCCAAGGCTTCGTCCTTTGGTTCCTACTCTTCCAACGTCAAGGCGGCTCTCATGCTAGAAAAGATCTCGCTCCCACCAGCAGATCTAATGGACGAGTTGCTAGCCGAGTACTTTGACGTCGATTGGATCACTCTACCTGCTGTTCATCGTCCAACCTTTTACCAACGCTATCATCGACTCATCGCCGTCGCCAATTCACGCTACCGTCGTGACATCCCACTAGAAGAAGCAACGGAACTCGCCGCGACTTACTCTCTTCTCCTCGGCATGCTCGCTATTGGTCAACTCACAAAGTCACCCGCGGAATCAACCACATCGCAAGCGTCGAACGCGTACGAATTCCACCAGCAAGCGAGGCCACTTCTCCTTATCGACTTGTTATCCGTGGCGTCTCTCCCTGTTGTGCAGGCTCTGATTATCCACGCTCGGTTCCTTCGACGGATGGGTATGGGTCAGGAGGGTTGGATGTTGACGGGCATGGCGCATAGGCTGGCAGAAGGCATGATGCTTCATGTTGAGTTTCCAGGAAAGTCTCAGGCTGAGCTAGAGGAGCGTAGAAGGACCTGGTGCGCTTGTGCACTGTTTCTAAGGTGAGTCTCATGATATTGTATAGTTGGTGAGTTGCTAACAATGAAACAGGACGCAAAACTCTCCTGGAAACCAAACAACAGCAAACTTTGGAACCTTGCCTGAGGAAATCGACGACGAATATCTAGAGACGGTCCCGCACAACCCACGAAAGGAACAGCCTTCCAACAGCCCATCAAGGATTTCTTTCTTCACTCAAGTGCTAAAACTCTCCGACACGGTCCTGCAGCCAGTTCAGGATGCCTACTTCAACCAGAAACAAGGCAACAAGCAGTCTATTTCAGAAATTCTTGGAACTGCGTTGAATCTCGATTGTGTGCTTGAGGAGTGGCAAGCTGCTCTTCCTGAGCATCTACGTCTCAAGTTTCCCTGTACACAAACCGAGGCTGTTTTCCGTCGTCAAGCTACTCTTCTCCGGATGAGGTATGTTTTGGATATTTCTTGCGGCGAAAACTCGACTAACGTTCTCATAGATATTTGGAAACAAAGGCTCTTATTTCTCGAGCTGCAATCATGAAGCTCGTGAGTAGCCAGACTAGTCAACCAGCGTCGATGGTGGCCAGATCCATGCTCAGTGGACTCTTTGAATCGTGTTATGCTGCGAGCGTTGAGTTGGAGGATATCATGAACCGAGAGAGGAGATTGGTTACTTTTGACGGACCCCCTGAGAGCCATGCTGTAATCTGTAAGTTCTTATACTCCCCATGTTAAAACCACTTGCTAACCTTGTTTCAGCTCTTTGCATAATAGGCATGACTCTCACCATGCTCTCCAAGCACCCTCTCTTCAGAGACATCGTCACAAACCCAAACCCAATAAACGACGAAGTGAGGCGATGCCTCGTAACAGCAAGACAATACATGACTTCCCATCACACCCTAGCCGAGAAGTTCATCCACGCCTTGGAAACGGCCCTACAGCCTCCACCACGATGCCCATCTTCACCAGGTGTGCTGGACCCAGCACTCGAGGCAAAGTCTGTTGGACCAGTTCTATCCAACTTGACTGAGAACCCTGGGGCTGTGGAGTTGGAGGTGCTTGAGGCTTGGTATAATAGGGAGCAGGGGTTGGCATCTGGATGCGGGATGCCTGTGAGCGAGATTGTCTCGTTGTGGTAATCGGATGGGATGGATAGGAGTTTTTTCTTTTAGCGACGTCAAGATACCCAAGCAAATTTACAGCGAATTGTTTACTATCACAAGAGTTTCATGAATCATATCCGGCTTACGAGCTCTAAACAAGACAATCCCGTTGGTGATAAAAACCTGGTCATTCTATCTTCCAAGTACAAATGTTCATCAACTCAGTCCTCAGCATCTAATACCTACACAGCGCAGGCATGATACTCAAAAACATCTCCTCCAAAAACATGACCAGGACAATCATGCACGAAAACATCCCCTGATCCTCTTCATCCAGTCATCCACGAAGAACCCTGAGCGCCTTTCTCAAGTTCCCAACATCCTTGGTGAGCTTCTCTCGGCGGTCGCGGCTAACCATGTCCTCACCAGAAATAGCCTCAAGCTGCTCGGATGTCATGTGCAGGACAACTTCCTCAGACAGGGCGGCGAGCGGGCCGTCGGGGGCGTGGAGGAGGAAGTGATCAATGACTTGCTGGCAGACCACGTCGACGAAGCGGCTACGGGCAATGCCGTAAAAGGTGTGCAAGACATCATGAATGCTTCGGCGGGTGTTGCTGATGCTGTCCGTTCTGCCGTGTGTCTTTTTGATAAGCTCTTGGATGGAGCGCTTGACCATGGCTGGGTCTTCACCCCCGCTGAGCTTGGCATCGATCTCATGGCTCAGGTCCTCAGCGAGAGCCAGGCGCAGAGTCTCTAGCTTCTCGTCAAACACAGGGTTGAACGTCATGCTCCGGCCCTCAAACTCAACTTTGAGGAGAAAGTCGGCGTGCTGGATGGCACGATGGTACCGGATCTGGAGGTCATCGAGGAGATAATTCCACAGCTCTTCGCGAACCGGCGGGTCGGGACAGCACTTGTCGAGGACAGTGCGGATGAAGTGGTGGACGATAAGAATGGCGTTGGAAACGTGGGCTCGTGTCATGGGCGTCCATTTATGGGATTGCTCCTTGAAAGTCGTCGGGAGCATTTCGCCGCTGAACTATAGTGGTGTAAGTCATCGGGCATACTCCCATGGGGCAGTCTTGGGTCTTACAGTTCCAAGTTCGTAACCTCTTGAAGTGAGGTACTTCTTCTCCAGGTGATCCATTATGTCCTCCTTGGAGGGATTGGGGCAGTGATATGAATCGTAGAGTATGTCCTGCAGCTCATCTTCTCCGAGATCCGGAATCTGGAAGGTCGCTTTCTTGTCATAAAGATCGTCTCGCTCAGCAATAACAGATGACGAAGAGTCAGAAATGTCAACATTAACATCATTCGCAAAGCTTCTCGCATGTCCCTTCTCGTAGAGGATCTTTCCAAACCTCTCATTGATCTCGCGGATGCGGGTGATGAGCTTCAGATCCTCGTTCTCAAAGATCTCATCTCGCGTGTAGTACGCATCGAGACCATAGTTCTTGATGCGCGTAAAGTTGGCTGCGATGCGGCCCACGTATTTGCGCTGCTGGTCCGTATTGCACCGCGCTTCGCCCATGTCCTTGAGGAGCCCCTCGTTCTCCTTGAGCTTAGCGGCGAGCTCGGCGCGCACCTTGGGGAACTCGTTTCGGGTGCGGTCCATGAGAAGTTGCTGGATGCGCGTCTTGAGAGCTGGAATACCAAGACGGTCGCTGGGAAGGTCATTCCAGGGATTCTTCTCAAAGAAGATCCTCTCCTGGTGGTTGCGCTGGTCGGCGGTGGATGAGGTGTCGTCTGCGCTGCGATTCTTGACCACGCAATATCCAAGCTGAAGGTCGCGACGCTTGCCGAGGACGAGATCGACGACGACGTTCTTGGTTGCCTTTTCGACAGCCAGGTCAGGCTTGGTGAGGACACCCAATGTTCTCTTGCCCTCTGGATCAGCATCCTTGGCGTAAGTAAGGATCTTCTGGTTGGCAATGTCGCCGTTGCAGGGAACAACAGCGAGGATGATGGTGCGAGACTCGTTGATGTACTTTCTCACCATGTTCTTGACGAGATCGATATCATCCTTGGTCGTGACGCCAGGGGTCTCGTTCTCGAACATTCCGGGAACGTCAATGACAGTCAAGTGGTCCTCGTTCGGGCCACTGATCTCAACACGGAGAACATCTCTGCTAAAGGCAGAACCAGCTGAATCACCATCGGATCCAGACCTGATGCCCATCACTTTGGCCGCCTGTTTCAATTTTTAGTTAGAAGTGTCTTGCACCAGGTGTTGGACCAGAGAGCATGTAACTTACATCTTCAAAGATCTGGGCAAACTCCTTTGCATCGAGATCCTTCGTCTCACGGCGAAATTCTTGAGCTTCTTTCTTGTCTGCATCCACAGTGAGGATGGAGACGACAATGTTTTCCGCCTCCTCACGGCGACAGATGATCTCGGTGGCGTGGCGGGTGCAGAGTGTCACGGAGCGAGGGAAGTGAAAGCCGGTGAGAGACTCGAGGACACTTGACTTGCCAGCACTCTGGTCACCGACGACGACCATCTACCAGAGTTGTTAGTAACCATAAGCAATAATGAGCAGGAAATTGCGTGGTGATCTCACCTGGGGTAGAGGGACAATGTCAGATATGCCCAACTCTCGGAGCTTGTCCATCTTGTCGAGGAGGGTGCGGTTCCCGAGACCCGCCCCCGACTTGGCAGTCTTTGAAGTAGTCATCTCGACGACTGGTTCGCTCTTGATGGACTCTTGAGAAACCTTTCTTGTGCCCTTATTCTTCTTCATGGAGGAGTCTGTCAGTTGTTGGGTGTCGTGGAATGTGGGAGTTGAGAGTGGAAGTGATGAGCCAGGAAAAGAGAGAGAGGTGCCCATCTTTATAGAGGTGGCGATGCGCGGACCCGGTGAATAAATCCGTGGTGCATATCCCTTCACTTCGTTTCAGTGTGCCCAACAGTCACAGGGTAGAGGGTGATGGAAGCTTGGGGTGTGGCTCGGCAATGGCTTATTGAGGGAGCCGGCCAATTCACCAGACCGTGTATATCCTGGACCAACAGCCAACACAACTCAACAACCCTGCCATTTCTACACTTCAAGACTCGCAACTAACTGTACCAACGCTTTTGAACCAGGCAGAAACCGCATTGCGCAAAGATCGTGGTTTCGCTGGAGGCCGTACACCACCAACGCATCACGGAATCATGCAGCCGTTGAAACTCTCCACTTGAGCGCTTGTATAGCCACGCAAGCCCATCAAATTAAAGTGGCTTGCGAGTCTGTAACTCTCGTGCGAGAATTCGCTTGTTTCCGCCAGTAATGGACAGCCATAGCCAAGGCCATTTGCATAATCTCAACCGTCGAGCCGCTGCCTCGTCACCAAAGTCACTTGAGTAATGTAACAAGTTAATTGATAGAAGATATTCTACGTATTCGTGAATTCATTCGTCCAAGGGTAAGGCTTCATGTTCCACAAGAAGCCTCTCCACTTGGTTGTCGTTTCTTCTCGACAAATATGCAAAAGCAAACATCTAAGGTATCATTGTCTAAAAATCAACATTTCCAACCAACGCCATGAGTAAAATGCCAACCGGACGTCACCGGCGTAGATGTCAAGCATTATTTTTAAGCAAGCTGCCGACATCCTGCAACTGCACCGAGTTCAACAACGGCGGCGGTCCTCCTCTATCGATCCGTCCCCAACCAGCTCCCCAGCTTGGTGGCGGTTGCGGAGGGCTCATGGGAGCGGGCATCGGAGCACCTGCCGGGAAGATGTCGTCGTCTGCTGTTCCTGAGCTGCGAGTGCTAAGCGCAATCTCATTCGTTCCGTTGCTTGACTTGGCTTTGCGGTGCCTCCTCCAGAAACGGGGTCGTCGAAGTCGGGACGTCTCTGCCATTAACTCGGGTGATGTCATAATTCCAACACGGTCCGACTTTCGATGCTTACAGAAATGACCTGGTCTCGATCGGGGATACGAGAATCCTGCAGGTTGGCCACCGTGGAAGGGGTTCCATGCCCTTAGTTTTGGGGATCCAAGGCTAATGCTGCCATTGCATCCTGCATTGTAACTCGTACGGGGTTCACCAGAAAGCTCCTCCAGCGTCATTCCCTTGGTCTCTGGGATCAGGAGCGAAACTAGAGTACCAAACAGCATGAACAGGGCAAAGAGTTGGAGAAGACGGTGTAGGTTTGGTGAGCATTCGGCACCCTTACAGTCCTCAGCGGAACCCTGACGCACCAGGGGAATGCTGATGCACTGAGCAATGATGGCACCGATCTTGCCCATGGCGGCCGAGATTCCGTGACCCGTGGATCGATACCGCGTGGGAAAGCACTCTCCTGGAACAATAAACGTAGTCGTGTTTGGGCCGGCGTTGAATAAAAACTGGCCAATGATGTACAGGGCAAGCAAGGCTCCCCGCGTCAAGCTTTTGTATGCAAATCCGAGAATGCAGAAGAGGATGGTGAGGAGAAAGAAGCCAATCACCTGGAGTGGCTTGCGACCGAAGGTGTCGATAGTGAAGATGGCAGTCCAATAGCCAGGCAAGGAGCCCGCACAAGTCAAGATGATCATTCCCACTGCCTGGTTGTGAAGTTTGTCGTAAAGCGTATCACCTGTACCGTAGCCGATTGCCTGAAGAACCACGGTGTTGTTGAGGCCAAGGCCATAGAATGCGAGATCCTTGGGTAGATGTTAGTTGAGTCATTCATCAACTAGAATAAGAGACATACCAAGAAGAACCAGGACAATGTAGTGCCCAGGAGCATCTTGAAATTGGCCCATATGCGGAAGAATGCGACAAGGTCAGACCAAGAGGCGCGTGGCACATTGAGATTGCGCCCAGCAATGCGTTTCGTCCTGACCTGATGGTGTACCACATCAAATGAGCCCTTAGATTTGCTCGCCACATATGCCTTGATATCGGCATCAGCCTTTTCCACGTCGTGTTCGATATCAAAGGTATATCGAGGCGTTTCGGGGATGGTAATACGGTAGTAGAGAGCAATGCAAGCCGGTACAGCGCCCACTCCAATGATGATTCGCCATGCTCGGTCGGCAGCCAGGCGGCATTCGTATCCGCATTTACTCTCGTTAGCAGCACCGATAAACGATTCCTTAAAAGCGACGGTCGTGATAAGAGCCACGATGGCTGCAACAAGCTGTCCAAGACCCTGCATGGAGAAGACAGCAGCCACCATGGCGCCGCGCCATCTCGTCGGCGAAAATCTAGTGGTTAACAGTCAGCTTGACTCAACTTCGTTGACATCGCGCGGGCGGCTAGGGCAGCCACAAAGTTTAGATCAGAGCACAATAACTTACTCCGACGTAATTACACTGGATAGTGGATAATCGCCACCGATACCAATGCCCTAACCTTAGTCAGTACCAACAACAGAGGTGCAGACCTTGAGGGCTTACCATGATGATCCGCCAGAAGATGAGCAAGCCAGTTGAACCCATCGCTGGGCTTGAGGAGATGAGGCAGCAGCAAAGCGTCGCTAGGATGATGATCCCCAATTCGACACCGTACATGCGACGTCTTCCAAAGCCACTAGTTGAGTTGTCAGCATATCTAGCGAAGCCAAAGTGAGCTGTTGAACACATGGGGTTACATACTCTGCCAACCAGCCGAACACAACCATACCAATGACGATTCCTGCACTGGTAGAAGCTTTGAAGGCCTGGTTCACTGGGTCGGGGAGGTATCCATTGTTGCCGCTGAAGCCGTTCTGGGGGTTTGGGTCACCCCAGAAGACAACACCAAGCAAGGCAGTTACAAGGTTGATAGCAAAGATGTCGTAAGAGTCGAGGAAAAACCCAACGCCTGCCACTAATACTGCGCGAACATCTGTATAGCGAAAAATCATGGTTAGCACTCGGCCAACAGCCAACTCGGCCCGAAATAGGAAACTCCGAAAATGTCACATACGGTATGCGCCAAAAGGGACCTTGTCAATCTCGGACAAGGCAAGTCTTCGGCGTAGGTTAGGGTCGGAGATGTGAGAAAAGTCGTTAAAAAAGTTGTGAAATGCGTTGTTGCCGCCGTAGGTACGGTCCTGTAAAGGAGTCGCAGGCGGAGGGAGCATATCGTCGTCGTAGTCGGGCATTTTGAAATTTATGGCGAGTAGATATCGGGAGCGATGATATCCGTAATCGAAGACATGAGTTGATCGGGGTGAAAGTGCGTCGATGTGTGTTTGGTGATATTGATCCCCTCCACTTTGTCGTTTGGGTGGATTAGATGCCTTCGGGAGGCAGCATCGACATCAAGGCTGGATTCTTCGGAGGATGTGATGTCTTCAATAACCCAGTAGACCGTTGCTGAGAATGCCCTGGGTCCGAAATATCCTCCTCTTTCTCTCAAAGCTTAGGTCTGGCTAGAGGCTATCGAGTCAAGCTCCAGAATCGGTCCGCAACGCTCGGCAGGGTCCGGGAGAGCGCCGAGGAGGCCGTTACTGAACCAAGTTCCAACACACACAATGCTCTTGTCCCTTCCCAAGCGATATCCTAAAACAAGAGCAGTGACGAGTTTCGAGGACGGAGGAGAGTGCCGTGGTTCTTCGGATGCGGCGCCGAGGTGGATTGCGATGTTGGGTCGACCGAGATCGTAGGAGGGCGCGGATCGTCTGTCGCGAAGCGTAGGTAGGTGGATGCGATGAACGGAAGGTATTATCAAGAGGGAAAAGACCCGGCTCCTCTGTATATTAAAGTGGAATGGAGAAATAAAGAGGAACAAGATGTATCGTCTTTTCCCAGGAAACAGAACGACAACGGATGCAAATGCCTGAGTCGAGATGGGCAAGTTTGGGCGGGATACCTGACAGATGGGATGCGGCCGGGGGATATAGCGTGCCTGCCCAGGTACCTTCCACGGATGGGGGATGGCATGGTGGTGGTTTTGAGAAGGTCCAAGCCAAGTGGGGACACTTCCACGCACGCCTTCCACAATGGAATCTCTGGCCAAGCCACTGGAAGCCGAGGAAGAAGCAAGATGGAAAGTCCACTGCACGCCCGCTAAGACTTTCCCCGAACCACTGAGGTTGCGCTGAGAGCCCACTGGACGTCCACAGCACGCACCTGGACTGAGAGGGCAGGAGCGAATGAGAGGTCCTGCCATTCCCTAAAGGCCCGACAAGACAAGCTCAGTTCACCGTGCTCCCGGGCACCCAGGCGGTTCTGTTAAGCACCTCCTCCATCGAGCATAGGCTGGAACCCCGTCTGAGAATGACCAGCACGAAGCATCTCATCCAAAGGGATCCAGGGATTCAACCACGGCTAGACTCGTAGAGGAAGGCTCCCTGTCCGAGAAGCCCGTTCCAGAGGCCCCACCCTGTTCTGCAAACCCTTGAACGGCTCCACACCTCGGTCGTCGACTAAAAGGCCGCTAGAAGCAGTTTCAGCCAATGGGAAACAGACGGAGCCCAGTGGCTGAACTCGCCCTGGTGGAGCAAGTGTCCGCCTCTTACGCTGGAAGGGCTGCCCCCCACTTCAAGGGTCGCTCTATGTGTCTCTCGGCGAGCGTTTTCCAGGGAGCTGCTTTTCCAATGAGCGAGAGCGGTTGGGGTGATGAGGCTGTCTGAGCCTTCTTTTGATCATTTGGAGGCGTCTGACAGTTGGTTCGCTTCAACTTGATCGAATTTCGTTCATTTGATGTCTTGTGGTTGAAAAATCAGAGTTGATCAACAGGCCAGGCCCCTCGCTCGTTCGCCCTGTCTGACAACCTTGCCCCTCTTCCCCCTTGTTTTTTCCAGAATGAATCCATCAGGCTTTCTGCCTCAGGCTTCTATCAGGTTTCCTTCTGTCAAGGCTTCCAGAAGCGATAGACTCATTCTATCCATGGATGGATCCACGACTCCCAGACTCCGTAATGGCGCATCAATGTCCCTTCCAGGCTCCATGCATCATCTCGCCGCGTCGCTTTTTCGCAGATCTCGCCGACGGGGAATTTAACCGGCCTTTCTGGCCGATGCACTTGATCGACGCTTAAGACAACAGTTACTACCACCATCTACCAAAATCGATGCATCTCCGGCTTGCGTGTCGTCAATGACGATGTGGTTTCAATGATCGGCGATGGCTTCTGCTCGCCATTCGACAACGGCGGCGATACTTTGCTGTCGCTCCCCTCACACGACATCACACACATGACCGTGTCAACATGTGCCTTTCAACACCCTCAACACCATGCTTCTGGAAAAAAGCACCGACGACGGAGTCAGTGGGCATTTGCTTGTACGTAACACCCACTGACCGTGCAATCGCCGCCCCATGGCATCATCAATGAGAAAGCAAATGATGATGAATGACGGATCCGCTGCTATTGTTATGACTGTCGCCAGCAAGCTCGATCCCAGCTTGTCTGCTGTGCTCCCAGTAATTGCGTCGTGCACGCCTTGTCGCATTGAAACCAAGTTGAGCGCATGCTTCACAGGCGGCGCCGGGAACCGTCACCACGTCCCATCCGCTATCGACACAGGTGAAACGGCTGCCATCCTTCTCTTTAGCGGGGGGCAAATTCATTCACTCCCGGCATCACGAGAAGAGAAAAAAAGACTTCAAACACTCGCCGCCTTGCTTCTCCACTTTTCCGTCTTCGACAATGCTTCTAGCCGTCTTCTCAGTTTGCCACAACATGGCTCAAGGGGTCAAAATGACTTGCGGCTCGCCTGATGTTCCAAAGTTACACTCACTCTGTATTACGGGTCTCCATCTAAGTTTGTTGGCATTGCCGAGCCCCGTGCCTGAATTCGTTTGCTAATCTTGTCAATCTGCGACGCTTGCCGCCCGAAGCCGTTCACTGAACACAAGGACGACAAGGTCTCATTATCGACAATCATCAAAGCAAAGACGCATTCAGCTTTGAAGCCATTAAATGAGCCAGCCAGTCAGTTGCCATACATCACCTTTCGGTGTGAAATGTATTCTAGCCAGCCTCAGCAACCTACCTCTTTGGACATCGGCTTCTTCACATTCTCTCCTCAGCGCCTCTGAGTTCTCGGTCTGTCTTCTCTTCTCGCTCACACTCTGACAGGGGCCTCTTGTCTCACACCGAGCCAATCGGTTCTCCACGTGTGTCTTGTTGACCTGGCCCTGTCTTCCCCACATCTGGCGTCTCGTGGAGCTAGGTGAGAGTTTGTCTCCATGCCTGGTCGTCGCCGCGCGCTCGTCTCACCCTTCTCCCCTGCTCCTAGCTTCAGCAACCAAAAAGCTGATGCAGGTGCAATTGCAATCGCTCACCCCGAAACCGCATACAGATACCGAAGCTCTTATCAAGGGAGACCTAACAGTGGTGAAAAACGAGGCGCCCAGGTTCTTGCAAGCCAAGAAACAACTCGGACAGACGCGACAATTTAATTACGAGAGCAGGCAGCACAGCCAAGAGTGTAGGATCAACGAGTAAAAGGAATCACTTACCACATAGAATCGTAATCCGGAGGCGACGCCCAGGAGGCACAGCAACCCTGCCAGCGACCAGACAAGTGGGCTTCGGAAAGACATCCCATGCGCCAGTCGGGCATCCTCTGAAGCTGAAGCTCCAAGTTGCTCCTATTCCAGTTTCGTGATACTTTCATCACCAACTGTGATTGTTGGTCAGACTGTCGCATCATCGAACCCGACGTCTCGGTTCGTGGGTCTTAGCTTGAAGAACCCCCCCTCGTATGACACTGTTCAAGACAAGGCGGTGCAGATCCTAGTCACATTGAGTTCTTGTAGTGTAAGCTTCGCCGTCGCTGGACGCATTCCGTAATTGAGGCCCGGGGCAACGGAAAGGCGTCTCACGATGTTGGCTTTTCGATCTACCAGCCACCAGTCCCAAGAGTTTAGTAGTCTCGATGCTAGTGACAAGACTTACCACAAACCGGTCTCAATAATTAAGACCAAGTCCGGATCCTAACTTTTATCTCTCTTGTCGAAGGTGTTGTCCTGCTCGCTGAGAGCTAAGTGTTGTGCTCTCAGGCACCTAAGAATTCCCCTCAAAAACTCACGGCAAGTGAGAGACTCTGGAATAGGGGATAAGCAGGACATTGCATATCCTACACCTAATCCTCAAACTTGGACGAGAATATATTCCAGGTGCCGAGGAGAGACGCCCTTGCAGGTTTGAACCCGAATGGAACAGTGCAGGTGGATGACCCTCTCGCGAAACCTAGGGGTGGGCCCAACTGAACTGTTCAAGCCAAGATTCGATTCATAATACCGTTTCTGTACTTTCCAATAGCTAGGCCCTTCTAATGTCTTTCTTTACCTAATGAGTCGTAGCTTCATATTCAACAACCCAAGGCTAGAGTGCTGCACAAATACTCAGGATGGATCCATCCACACAAGTCTGCCACCGCATCGTCGATGAGAACTTTGCACAGTCCAGTCACAAATTGAAGCAAAAAGAGACCAAATTAATGCATAATATTCTTAAATCTTTAAACGGGCAAATTTGCCCACATTACCAACATCTCGTCGCTGTGGAGAAAAGAAGTTCGTGAAAGCCAAACGCCCAGATCAATAGTTCAGTTACTAGACCCAAGAGGCACGCGACGACCCTGTTTCTCTTTCCAATAAACATAAGTCTAGCATCCAACACCTTTGCTAGGAAATGTCCAGGCGAAAGAGAAAACGTTTGAAGCCCCTTGCATACGGGGGAGGCGTCAAGCGCAAGGTACCCAGCCAACAGAGGCGCTTTTGGGCTTCTGATAATCTATGTACACGAAATCTAGACTGCACCGGTGATTCTGTAGTCAGTAAAGCTATAAGATGAGGGAGCGACGGTGATGCAATGGTCGATGACGCTGGAAGGGGTGGTTTAGACACGACGCCGTCGTCTTCACAGCGCCTCTAACAGGATCAGAAACCTATCCAAGCCGCTCTCTCAACTACCATTGCGTAAGCTTTCAATTACTCAATTTGGTTCAAATCACGATGTGAAAGGCCGTTCGATGCATGGTGACCTAAAGCTTCAGTTACGAGAAGATCGATCGGGCTCTCTAAGTGGTACAAAGTTGAGAAGCAGATATACAAGCACGTGTCCAAAAACAATAGGTAGTTATGCATTTGTAATCCGTCTTACATTTCAGCCATCCAGTCTTGTTTATGTCTACTCATCTTTTGAGCAAGGAAAACTCATACATGATTCTCTTTTTTTTTTTTGTTCTTTCTTCCCTTTCTCATCGGCTCACCAAGCGGTGATGTCCTCCACCTCTGCCTCGCCAAAGGTGCTCGACTTGGTCAGTTGTCCCACTGAAGCCTCCTCGGGCGCACCGCCGTCCTTGTTCATGATATCAGGTAGCACTTCCTTGAGGAAGCCGAGCACATAGTTGTTGACCTGCTCAAACTGAAGCAGGAACGCATCGTGGCCCTCAGGGCTGTCGATACGCTCCAGGCGTGCGTTGGGAATGTGCTGCGCAATCTCCTCCTGCTCAGCAAAGGTAAAGAGACCATCGCTCTCGATTCCCAGAACCAGTGTGGGTTGCTGAATCAAAGCCAGGGCGTCGGCAATGCTGTCCGCTCGGTTACGCGAGACGTCGTGTGTGTCCAACTTGCGGGTCATAGCAATGTAACAGTTGCTATCGAACCGCTTCACAAACTTGCTACCCTGGTACCGCAGATACGACTGAGCCGAGAAATAGGTCGACTGTGGCAGGTCACCTCCCGTGAGGCTGTCCTTGTTGGGACCGTGGAACTGGGGGTCTGCAGCGTTATCAGGCCCAGCAGGCGACTCGGTAGCCAAAGCCGGAGCATCACTTGTGCTGTTGTGACGAGACAGCGAGCTGCGCTTGACGACGTGCCCGTCGTTGTGGATATGGAAGTGCGCCTCTGAAGGGGTCGAGGGACGAGGTCGTCCACCGATAGTCTGAACCTTGGAGGGGTCGGGGATGTTGCGTCCGAATCTGCTCTCGAACGAGTTACGGCTTCGGTAAGTGAGCAGAGCAGACATGCGCGCAGCACCCAGACCAGTGGAAGGGGGGTCCTCGAACGGGTAGTACCCATCGTCGTACTTGGGGTCCGCGTAGATGCTCTGTCGCTGAGCCTCACCCCAGCTGATACCCCAAGCGCTGTGTCTGCTCGAGGTAGCAATGGGGACGATGCATCGGATGTAGTCCTTGCCAAAGTAAGCCCACTCGAGCACGAACATACCACCAAGAGATCCGCCAATGACGGCAGCGATCTGCTTGACGCCTAGGTCGTCAAGAAGGAGTTTGTGAAGGCTATCACGGTTAGTATCTAAACCCCAACAGCGGTTCGGTCTTAACCTACTTGACATCATCACGAATAGTCGTGAGAGGGAACTCAGGTCCATATCGACCCTTGGTTTGGTCGCCATCCTTGGCAGTCACTGGGCTGGCAGTACCATAGGGGCTGCCCAAGCTGTTCATGCAAACGATGAAGAACCTCGATGTATCAAATGCCCGACCAGGACCCCCAAGCAGAGGGCCCCACCAGTCGCTCACATCGGCGCTTCCAGTAAGCGCATGGCAAATCACCATTGCATTGGTTCCATCTGCGTTCAGCTTACCCCGAGTGGTATAAGCGACGGGGATATTGTGGAGGGTTACTCCGGATTCGAGCGTGAACTCTGGGATGATGGCCAGTTGCTGATCGGGAATCAGAGCAGCAAACGGGTTCTCAGGTTGCGAGTGCGTTCTTTCTTGCAGGTATTCAGTCATCGGTCCTCATATTGGAATGGAGATGACTCAGGAAGGGGATGATAGGGAGAGGATGAAGGAGCAAACAGAAATCGATATGCTAGAGACTAGGGAAATACTGACCATAATGCTTCTGAGCCGTGCCATTGGAGGCAGACCCTTCGGCGACTGTAGCGGTCGGCATTGCTTCTTGGTCGCTGTAGAAGGTCTCGCGATAGAGCAGAGACTGTTGTAGAGAAAATCGGGCCGGGGTCGCTCCAGACTCGTCCAGGGTTGATATTCGGGCAGGTAGACCCCGAGAAGCCGTGAAACACCAAAAAATTGGACCCAACGGATAGCCAGCTGCTAGTCAAAAGTAGTTTCCAGCTTGATTCTTCCAAAAGAAGTGATTCCCGCAAGTTTAGGTGAAAAAAACCCCGTCCCTGCGATGGCGTAATTCTGCCCGTCCCCAGGACCGACTGGGAGTTGACCAATCACGTCGCAGGCGCAAGAGTCTGCTGTGCGTCAACATCGGCCGGCAACGGAGGTCAGGTGCGACGTCACGTGAATTCAAAAAAACTTCCAAACTGGGACAGTGGTACGTATCTCTAATCTTCCCCAACCGTGTTGGCCCGTGCGTTCATCGTTGCTCAGCGCGCGTTGGCAGCCTTGTTCCCCAGTAAGGCTGCCAAAACGTCGTGACATGCCTAGTCTGGAGCTTCGCATCGGCTTCTTCTGCTCCAACCTCATCGCGACATCTTCCGTCAGTTGAACGGCACCTCCTTCCCCCCCGACGCCGCCGGTCTAGCTGCAGTAGCAGCCATCGCGTGCCCCTTCCTTTTCTCATCCTCTTTTCCTCTTTCAATTCATTCCCTTGACATTGTTCGCGCGATCACCACCTTCCCCACCTGAAACTCCTTTGTCGTCAAAAGTCAGTCTTTCCTCTCCGCGCCGACGGCATCAGCAAAACACGTGCCACATTTTCAACCTTTCTGCTCCGTCTTTTCCAAGCATGCAACTTATTCGACCCTCCCTCTAGACTCAAGTTACAGTCTCTTTGACGAACATAACGACACGCTACCATCTAATGAGATAATCATCACCCCGTTTACGAATTTATCGAGAGCTATGCCTCCGAAACGCAAGAGAAACGACCGCCTCTCGGTCGAAGGAGGACGTTCTTCCCCGCATCGCCCTGGCGATACGACGCTTGGTCAACACGACCGCGACGACGGCATGGGGCGTGGCCGTGGTAGAGGACCTCGTGGTCCCAGCCGGCGCGACTCATCACAAGGTCATAACCGAGCTCCTCAGAACCATCAACCAAACCCTTCGCCTACTCAACGACGACCCAGTTCCTCTTCGCACGCGCCGCCTCCGCCGCCTCCGCCTCCTCCTGCAGTCAGGAAACCCGCGCCACAGCCTGTCCAGAGACCGGTCTCTCCGGTCCGTCCAACGTACCGATATGATAACCTCACAGACGAAAAGATCAGCACCTGGGCTGAGCGCGGACGAGACGAGATCCTACAGCACGGAAAGCAGTCGCGCGACGATGTTGACATTACTGAACTGTCAAGCTTGTTCCAAGAGTTTATCCATGCCGTCGTTGAGGCTCGCCTTCCACCTGCTGATGCAGGCGCCTGCGTCAAGGAGATTATTGGAGACGAAACGTCGGAGATCATTAAGGAATCATACGCGTTTGCTCCCCATACCCTCTTCCTTGACTCTCTGTCAATCGTCATGGACAATGAGCCCGCTATTTACCGACCAACCCTTCGCGAGTTCCTCATTGCTACCGGCGTTTCTTCCAGCTTGATGCGACAAGTTTTCGATGCTCCAGTTCTACAACAACTTGGACTTATCAGAGAGAACTTTGCAAAGCTGGGCATCAAGCAGGCAACAAATCTCCTCTACCGACAAGCCAACTACAACCTACTTCGCGAAGAAACCGAAGGATATTCGAAGCTTATCACGGAGCTCTTTACCACTAGCAGTGTTGCACCGCCTCCTCCTGAAATGGCTGAACAGACATTTGAACGAATCAAGGCTTTGATCGGAACCTTTGACTTAGATGTCGGCAGGGTGCTTGACGTCACGCTTGATGTTGCCGCTGCTGTCCTAATCAAGCAGTTCAAATTCTTTGTCAAGTTCCTCCGAGTCAGCTCCTGGTGGCCCCGATCTCACCTCAAGTTTAGCGCAGCGGTCTATGTTGGTGGCCTACCTCTATGGGCTACTCCCGGGTACTCGCAATGGACGACGACAGAGGAAGATGAGAAGCTTCTGGAGGAGAAGAAGCTAACTCGGGACATCGCTTTCTGGAACCGAGGCCGAGAAATTCATCTAGGTGCATTCTTCGAGTTGGGTGGCCGACAGGTTGCGGACTCTGACTCGCAGAAACTCATCATCACCAATGGAGCTGAGGGCGACGATGCGGCTGCCGACCTCGAACGACAGTGGGTGCAGGAAACCAAGACACTGCCACCTGCAGGCAACCGAACTGCGGCACAATTACTCGGCTTCAAGCTTCGATTTTACAACTCTGAAGCTCGAGATGAAACCGATGTTCTCCCCGCAAACTTGCTCTACCTGGCTGCTCTCCTCATTAAGATTGGTTTCATCTCCATCATCGACCTCTATCCTCATCTCTCGCCAGCTGACGAAGACATGGAGCAAGTCCGTGAGAAGGAGATGAAGAAGGTTGAGGAGGCAGAGCGAGCTTCACGAGGTGGTCCTATGAATGCACTCCTGATGGCTGGCGTCCTGCCTCAAGGAGACGATGACAACCCCATCTCATCAACGCTCCCTCGACGAGAACTTCCCAAGAAGGCCGAAGCGGAGGCGAAGGAAGCCGCAACAGAAGCAACAGACAACAAGCCGAAACTACCTGAGCCTTTGGAGCAAAAGGTATCGTTGCTCACTCAGCTTCTGACCATCGGCGCTATTCCCGAGTCCTTGTTCATTCTCGGTCGCTTCCCCTGGATCCCCGAAGCCTTCCCTGAGGTCCTTGAGCGAATCCACCGCATCCTCCACCATTGTGTCGACAAGGTTTTCAACGACAGCCGACCTATCATAAAGAGCGAATCTGGATGTCCTACGAAGTTCGTTCCTGACTTTGATCAATCAGGACTTCCCAAGGGCAGTGTACGGCTCAACAGACTCACGACTCGGAAATCTCTTAGATGGCCTTTTCCCGATAAGACAGACACCAACGAATCACAGACCTACCGATACTACTGGGATGAATGGGCAGATAACATCCCTGTTTGTCAAACCGTTGATGACATCTTTACTCTCTGCGGAACCCTTCTCAACATCTCAGGTGTCAACATTGGCAAAGACGAGGCTCTACTGACGAAGTTGGCTAGAATCGGAGCCAAGAGCCTTGCTGAAGACAAGTCAGAGGACAATTTGACTCGTTGGCATGATCTGCTTCGAAGACTTCTCCTGCCGGCTCTCAGTCACACAAAGGCCAACGCTTCAGCTGTCAATGCTATCTGGGATCTCCTCAAACACTACCCCATGACAACTCGCTACTCTATGTATGCCGAGTGGTTCGAGGGACAGATTTCTCGCCTACCTGCCATGAAAGCCGCCTTTGCAAGAGCCACTTCGGAAACCCGTGGAACTATGAAGCGTGTGTCTCTGACCAACCTGAGCGAGATGGCCAAACAACTCGCCAAGACCAGCTACTCGTCTCCTGGTATCGTTTTCAGAGTTGCGTTCGAGCAGCTTGAGTCTTACCCTAATTTGATCGAGGCGTTTGTGGAATGTGCCAAGTACTTCACGGAGCTTTCGTACGATGTCCTTGTCTGGTCATTGATGAACTCTCTGGGCAAGTCCAGGAGCCGCACGCAAGCTGAACATGCTCTCACCACAAGCAAGTGGCTGCAGGCTCTCTCAAGGTTCTCCGGTAGGGTGTTCCGGCGATATACCGTGTTGAACGCCACACCCGTTCTTCAATATGTGAACGACCAGTTAATCAAGGGCAACTCTACCGACTTGATCATTCTAAAGGAGCTCATTACATCGATGGGTGGAATTGTCGATTCGGTGGATTTCACTGATCACCAAGTTTTATCCATGGCTGGAGGACAATGTCTGCGACGTCATACCCTGGTCCGTGGTCAAGACAAACGGTTTGAGAACATCAAAAGCTCGAAGCGCCTGATCCAGGCCTTGACTGACTCCAAGCTTGCTGCGCAGCTGCTCATCAACCTGGCCCAGTACCGACAAGCAGCACTATTCCAAGTACCTGATGACGAAGCTCACATCAAGTACCTGTCATCGATCATTGACGATTCCCACCGCATTCTTATTCAATACTTGGATCTTCTCTGGAGCAATCTCGAGCCTGCCGAGTTCGATGCACTTGTACCGTCTATCCCCGACCTCATTCACGCCTATGGCCTCGAAGCCGGCACCGCATTCCTTATCGGAAGAGCCAGTCTCGCCCACCGTATGTTTCCATGGCAGGCGAAGAAGCTAGACGAGCCAAAGGGAAAAGAGAAGGGTTCCCAACCCGCGGACAAGGACGGCGATGTTTCCATGTCGAACACCCCAGTTGTAAATAGTGGAAACGAAACCCCCAGCCAGGAACCCGTCCAAGCCGACGAACAGGTGGGAACCCAAAGCTCGCCAACATCCGACTCAACTAATCCCCAGCGATCACAGAAGTCCGACGTCCCTTCACTCGTCAGGGCAGCTCTGCAGCCCATTGTGGACTCAATCCAAGATTGCGCCCGCCCTGAAACCTGGCAAAAGATAACCCCAGATCTCTACGCGACTTTCTGGGCTCTCCAGCTAGGTGATCTCTTCTGCCCCGAGAAGATATATCGACAAGAAAAGGATCGTCTCAAGAGCGAGGAGGTGGCTGTATCCCGAGATCGCAGCGACATGTCGAGACGGGGACAAGAGCGCAAGGTAGAGAAGAGAAAGGAGCTGATGCAACTCCAGATCGGCCTTCATGAAGAATGTGCCGAACATCTTCTCCGACAGGGCAAGTGGAAGTTCTACCTCAGCAAGCAGTTCCAGTCTTCGTTCCCTGAGCCCAGGGCGAAGCCAGACAGCATCTCTGATGCCTTGCTCGAGCAGTGCTTCCTCCCTCGAATGCTCCTGTCTACGGCCGATGCGGAGTACACTTATAGGTTCATCAAGGCTCTTCACGAGTGGAATGCCCCTGGCTTCAAGCTGATGTCACTCTATGATCGCCTTTTCAACGCCAACCGACTACGATCTCTAATTTTCACATCCAGTGTCATGGAAGCCGAATACCTTGGCCACTTCTTGAAGCTTATCCTGGAAGACCTTTCGCGATGGCACAAGAATGCCACCGTGCCAAACGAAAAAGACAAGGCATCCAAGGATCAACCTCGACTAGGCGCCTACGAGAAGGAGGGTAAAGGCCCCAGTGACCAACCTCGTCTTGGGTTCGCCCTCACGGTCGACGACAATGGAAAGCCACTCACCTTTGTGGAGCATGAGCAGTTCCGTGACATGCTGTTCAAATGGCATAAGAACCTCAACAGTGCACTTCGTTCTTGCCTTGAGGGTGCAGAATGGATGCATATTCGAAACGCCATCACGGTCCTGAAGGCTGTGCTCGACTTTTTCCCTGCCATTGACTTTATGGCTACCAGGTTCTCAACCCTGCTTCAGACCATTACCAAGCAAGAAACCGCCTCCAAACCTTCACCAGACAGCGAAGTCGGTGGGCGTGTTGATCTCGCGGTTGCCGCTCAGGGCGCAATGTCCGAACTTCAAAGAAGAAAATCCAAATGGGTTATGGTCCAGGCTTTCCGCCCTGGTGGTGTAAGTGCATTTGGAAGATATGATTCCGGGCAGTGCTAACATTTTGACAGGCCGGAGCCGCCCAAAACGACACGGACAAATCATCCAACTTGCGAGCTACCGCGCCAGAGTTCAGACCGGGCTCTTCCAAGTAAGTCATACGTATGATACAATCCAATCCACTGCTAACTCGATCCAGGGCACTCGGAGCAAAGCAAACCGGGGCTGAGGAAGAAGATGGGGAGGTAAGGGATGCCAAGGACAGCAAGTCCCCTGCGACCGACACCACGACAAAGGCCGCAGGCACTCCAAAGGACTCGTTGCCTGCCAAGCCCACAGGACCCAGGGACAGCAACAAGCGCGATTCGACTCCACAAGGTCCTCGATCATCAGCTCCAAGCTCAGGACCTGGTTCTGGTCCTAACGGGCCCAAGGCTGATTCTCGGCCAAACACCCTTCCCGATCGCCCTCCTCATACACTCCCAAGTAGACCTGATGTGCCGATCCCTGCTCACTTCACTCCCGAGCGATATAACCAAGCTCGAGGACATGATCGCCGAGACGGCAAAGAGCAACGGGATTCACGCACTAGAGACCCTCGTGAGCCCCGAGAGTCTCGCGACAATCGAGATCAGAGAGAACCTAGGGAGCCTCGCGAGAGTCGCGATCACCGCGAACAACGCGAAAACCGATCGTTTGATGCTTCTCGCCCTGATCGGCCACGAGAGTACTCGGATCGCCGGACACAGGAGCATGGCCGAGAGCAGATGAGGCCTGACGCACCATCACGCCGTAATGAGCATGACCGTGAGCGGCCTCGAGATTCTAGGGGTGGTAGAGGTCACGAGCACGGCCGTCTGAACGAGCCGCCTGCCCAGGCTCCCACCGCACCTACTGGCAACACAGACGCACCCGAACCTCATATCAACCCCGAAAGGGCTGCCTTGCTTGCCCAAGAACCTGAGCGAACCCGTGCCCCTGGCTCCGATCGACCCAGCAGGAGCCGTAAGAATGCCCCTGCTGAGCCGATGGAGGGTGTCAACCCAGAAAGGGCAGCCTTGATGGAGAACAGAGACAGCACACCATCTCGCCCACCTCGAGACGAAGGGCGCGATCGCAACTCACGTGGTCAGTCTCCTCGACGAAGTGGGCGTTATGGACACGAGAATGGTCCGCCAGAAGGCCGTGAGGAACGACACGACCGGAACCATCCAGGAGATCACCGAGCTTCAGGAAGGGACCCACGGGAGCGATCCCCAATGCCAAACAACTATCGTGGCGAAAGGCCAGCGGATCGTGACAATGATAGAGCGTCCGGGAACAAGACTCGCGACGCCTCGGGCTTCCACGGTCCCTCTTCGCGTGGTCCAGAGCCTGAACACAAGCCGCCTCATCAGGATGATTCTTATGGACGTCTCAACCCGATTCAAAGCGTGGCAGATATTCCTTACGGCCCCCGAGGTCGTGGACGAGGATCCGCAAGGGGTGGGCATGGTGGACCGCAAGGCCTTCCAGGTCGACTGGATAACCGATTCGCTGCTCCAGAAGCTGAGCGGCCACCCACTCCTGATAGGCCTCCTCCAACTGGTCCATCATCAGGTAGAGGACGACGGGGCGGGTATGAGCAAAATGCTGGACCCGTGACTCCATCGAGCACGCCCGGAGGCCCACAAGGCAGAGTTAGAAACTCTGGCCCAGGCCAAGGCATGCCATCTCCCGCATCGACCAACGCAACACCTTCAGGTGTTCATCCCGAACGACTTGCTCAAATTGGTAACTCACTGCCTCCTCCTCCACCACCAGGACCGCCGCCTCATGGCCCAAGCCACAGCCATGGCCATGGTCGTCAGTCCATGCCTGGAACCAACACACCAGACCGAGGATCAGGCCCTGGGCCCCGTCAAACTCCCGGTAGCTACGCAGGATCTCCAGCAGGCGACGGAAATGTACCCACCGGGCCAGCTTCTTCCAACGAGCGATCCCGCAATGGTGGCAGCCGGAGGCAGCTGGCTGGTATAAACAGCACGCTGCAGCAAGCACAAGCCAACATGCCAGACATGAGCCGAAGCACCAGCATGCGAAGAAACCCGCCCAGACAGACGCTCGGTGGCTCAGATGCACAGGTGCTCACAGGGGGCTCTCCTGTTAGCACACCTGTCGTCGAACGTCAAGACCCGGTCCGACATGAAACGTCAAGCCGAGGACCTGCCAACGGGGATGAATCCTCTGGTCGTGGCGAGCATGAACGAAGCCGTCGGGATCGCGAAAGCCGATCCAACCGCGCCTCCCGTCGAAGCAGCCGGGAGCGAGATAGAGAACGAACGCCAGGCCGCGAGCGTGAGGGCAAGGAACATCGCGAGTACCGAGAACGCCGTTCGGGCGCTGGCGAGGGTGGCCGAGAGGAGCGAGAGTCGTCGAGGCGGTCGACTAGAGAGCAAGGCGGCAGTGGACGCGAACCGATGGGTCCCCCTCCCACCAGCGGAAGAGACCTGGTGCAAGGACGGGAGAGCCGGCATCGAGGTGAAAGCCAAAGTGGGCGAAGTGGCGAGGATTGGGGTAGCAGCCGAGGTGGACGTGGAGGACAACGTGGTGAGGGAGGCTTGAGGCCTGAAGATCGTCGCGAAGGACGAGAGGAACGTGGACGAAAGAGGAGAAGTGAAGAAGGAGTTGGCGGATTATCAAGCGAGCGCGAGAAGCGGCCCCGACGTTGAAGGGATGTTGATTGGCACATTTCGCTCAGTTCAGTTTGAGGAGGAAAGGAAGTCATGATGTTTGCCAAAGAGATATCGAGATGGCATCAGATCAGAAAAGCTGTTCCAATAGTGGACGACCAGCACAGAGGACGACGCACGGACCGATGGATACGACCGAGCACAGTCTGATCGAGAACAAGAGCGAGAGAGAACGAGAACGGCGGCGGCGGCGAAGCAGACGAAAATCGCATCATCAGGGCGTTTATCTGGACTTGTCTATTTTTTGCTCCGTTCGACCTTGCATTGCAGTACCTTACACATCTCCTTCATTCACTACTTGTTACTACTACAATTATTACTGCTGTTACCACTACTATTGCCTACCACAAATGGAAGGCTACACTACTACTACACTCGACACATTTTTTGAGGCGGATGCGACATGGCATGCATCATTCAGACGCGAGGCACCAGCGAGCAACTACAATTTGCATCGTTCGACCTCATTCTTTTGAACAAGACTTGGGGAAATAAGGAGTTGGGAATGGCACGGCATGGATTGGATTTTAGATACCCAGCATTGACACTTGCTTCTTTTCGGTTTTGTAACATTAGATTCAACGACATTGAGAGTAAACCGGATTAACGGGCTCAGGGTTATTGAGCATTGTAAAAGGGAGGCGCTTGTTTACAGAGCGAGGCCATTGATAGATTACAGCAAAGGCACATGCCTAGGAGATTTAGCCAGGGGATAACTATCCGGAAGCGGTCAAACGAGCCACTGTCGTCATGTGCCAAGAACAAAGCTTCTTCTCAACAATCTAGAACGTTTCTTTGACTTGAAAAAAGTTATGAGCCACAAACGTCCAGAACAGGTCACTTCGAGTCATGTAGATAGTTGAAAAGAGAAAATAGGCTATACGCCATCTGCCGCCTCTCACCAGCAGTTTGAACCAAGACGACACAAACTTAGGGGGATTGTTTCACGTGGCTCAGGCTGAGACAAGGTCGTCGAGACCGTTTACAGCCAAAGTAGACAGGCACAAACATTGACTTTGATGACATGATTGCGTTGCTGTTTCTAGTTGTCGTTGCATCTGGTGAGACAGTCAAGACATATCCTCATCATAGACATGTAGCAGAGTGAGTATACAGTCAATTGCACTGCCACATCACAAGTCACCACCACGTTACTAGACTTCAAACCTGTGTCATACCAGTAAGTGGTTGGTTGAATTGTGTTGCTATCAACTACCCCCAGGGAACACTCATCAGGCAACATCCTGACATATCCTATCCCCGACATCAAGAAAGAGAAAAAAAAAACTATACTTTTTGCCGCCAGGAATCCTCCTCATCCTATAGTCTTTAAACTCTATGTACAAAGAAATCCACCCCAAAAAGAAACTGAACTGACAACGACGACCC